>QEPC01006482.1:643923-670312 GCA_003113815.1 Sphenodon punctatus | reverse complement strand
CTTGTCTCTCCCTCTGTTCCCCTTCCTAAGTCTCTCCCCCAGCTCCTGTCTCTCAGATTGTAAGCTCTAGGGGCAGGGACCATGTCTATTTTATTACTTTGTAAGGTGCTAGGTACACTGCTGGCGCTATATAAATGTTTGTTAATAATAATAATAATAAAGTACAAAAAAAATATTGTATTGTTTGTATTACAGAAATATTGTATTAGGATTACAAGCACAAGGAGGAAAGTTGAGGGTGAACTTTCAACTCAAATTTTGAATTTTTTAGCATTTTAGATTTTAGCTCTCTGGGGCAAGGCTGCCACTTTCAGCATAATCCTGAGGCAATTTGGTATCAGCACTAAACTTTTATGTCAGCACAAGCCCAATTCATTTAAATTAGATTTGTACTGGTAACAATCATCCTTAGAATCATACAGTTTATATGGAAATTTACAATATCCAGCACAATGGGACATAAATACTGACTGAGGCTTTGTTGCTACCACAAAAATTTAGGCTAGAGACTTCAGTGGGGTTATTAGATTTGAACTAGCCTGGTTTTTGCCTCCGTATTAAGGATACACTGCACGCTAGTGGATAAGGTATTTGATTTGACCCTGGGAGACAGAATTTTAATCCTGTCTTAGGCCCTTTTTACACAGACATTCTAACATCGATAAAATGGGTGTTACATTTTATTATACATGATACAGGGCAACACTGCAGCCCTGCAATAGACAGTGGAGTCCGTTGCTCTGTGGGTGGTGGGTGGAGATGGGTGTTGTGTTGGAGTACGTACGCACGCACCTACACCCATTGCCCGCTAGGGATGGGCGAACAGAACACCGTTTGGATGTTTGGACGTTCAGTCTTTCAGCTCGAAACCTGAGTTCGGTTTCGTCTGTTCGGTTCGGCGGAGTTCGGTTAGGTCGAACTCAGCTGAACATTCAAAAACGTGCTATCAGTACCGAAACCAAAACCGATTTTTTTCGGTATCTCTATTTTTGGCTCTGAAACCACCCCTGGTGTCCTCCCCTGGTGCCAGGAAGTCTGCTCCTCAGCTGCCTCCCCCTTCCAGTCACATTTTTCCCACCCAAAGTCACGTTTTCCCCATCCCCGAACTCATCTGAGCTCATCCAAACTTTTTTGAACTGTTCGGAAGTTCGAGCGTTTGGTTCGGAAGTTCGGTTCGATCATCTGAACAGGCCAAGTTCGGGCCGAACTCCAAACTTCCAAACTGCATTCACCCATCCCTATTGCCCGCGGTGTTTACACAGACACCTCTGCCCATCTCCACCCAGCGAAATGCACCCCACCCACTGCAAGTGGTGTTTACACAGACACCTCCACTCAGCGAAACTGGGTGGAGGCATCTCATGTGAAAAGGGCCCATGTCGCAGGGCTGCAGTGTTGCCCTGTACCATGTATAATAAAATGTAACACCCATTTTATCAGTGTTAGAGTGTCTGTGTAAAAGGGCCTAAGCTATGAATTCGCTGGGTGGCCTTGGACAAGTCATTCTCTCCCAGCCTCATTTCCCAATCCGCAAAATGGGAGTAATAATGACCTACCTCAGATAGTTATAACAGTGAACTAGATAAATATTGTAAAGCACTTGAAACAGTGAATGCACTATAGAAATGATAAATAACAAGTGAGGTGGGAATAACTTTTGTTGAGAGCTTTTATTTAATGGTTAACATTTCAGAGGATTGGAAACTTAGAAGATACACATTAAAGCTGTGCACGTAAAATGAAGGAGGAAAGAACTCCATGTTCCCCCAGACAGATGTTCACACACCTTTTGCCTTGACTACAAACCTCAAACATTAGTATTGCTTTCCTTGTGAGTACACTGAATATTTGTTTACTTTGTTTTGAGATCTAATCAGGAGAGATTCTCATAACATTTAGCCTTCACACCTTTATTTCTTGTATAAAAAGCAGAACACAGGGTGTGCAGGATTTTCAAACAATGGGTATTTTCAGACGTTACGAGATCACGGTGAACCACAGTGAATACCCACCTGTGGTCACCGTGTCTCGAACGTCTGGTTGGCGGCTTCCAGATGTTTGCCACAGTGAATACCCACATGGGGTCAGTTTGAACCACGCTTCCCGGGCTAGTGGGGGGAATGTCCTGGGAAGCGTGGTCAAACGGACCCCGGGCAGGGACCAACGAAAAGTAACATCTGGCCGTGCGCCATGGCCCAGGATCCCCGGCGGGATCCCGGGCCATGGCGCTTCCGGCCCAACGCGGCGGCCGCAATGGCCCCGCTGCCCGCCCGTCTCCTCGGAGGGTGGGCGGCAGGGTGTGTGGAGGGGGCGGGGCCATGCGGCTGCACGTTGCGCTGCGCCGCGCGGCCCCGCCCCCTCCCAGATTCCCCGCTGGGATCCCCCCGGCACGTCTGATATGGTGTTACGGGGCGACCCCGGGGGGGAATGAATCCGGTGATTTCGGTACGGGGCCAAAGGGCCCCGTAACGTCTGAAATCACCCAATGAAGGCAACTGCAAAGACCATCTTTTTAGATTGTTTTATATAAGATTGTTTATTTTGCTCCACGAAAAGTTTGTAAACGTACATTGCATTCCTGATATAGGTTCACATTTTGATTTTCACATTTTCTATTGGGTAGTTAAAGATACTCTATATGGCTACGTCTGCATTGTATTTTTCAAAAGACTCCTCCATGAAAGGCACTGGCAGTCCAGCACAATGTGAAACTGTTACTAGTACAATCTTACCAAAACAAAAACCTCACAATTTAAAAAACCGTTAAAGGCACAACAGTTTCAAAAACAAGAAGCTTTCCTCTTCAAAAACATTGCACAAAATGAATTTTACTCTATCTTAAACTCCAAATAACATGAACATTTGTTACAATTACAATTAAAAAATAACAAAACATAAACGTCAAAAGTCATGGAAATTATTTCAAAATTTTCTGCTAATATTTCATCATTTAACATCAGCATGAAAGTAAGATATGTACTTAATTCCTTACCATACATACTCTTACTAATATTTATCACTAAGTAAAGTTTCACATTTTACAATTCTTAAGTATTAATTTATTATAATAATTTGATGACGAACAATTTTTTCAAACTGCCTTAACTCTGTCCTTTATATGTATAAAAAATGTATACATTTTAATAAAAGGTTGCCATTGTCAGTGTAGAAAAATTTATACAATCAGTTGTACACAGTGCAATTCTGCGCAATAAGAGTTGACAGTTTGAAAAAAATGTTTGTCATAGAATTATGATAATAAATTAATGTTTAATAATGAAAAATGTGAAAGTTTACTTAGTGATAAATATTAATAAGAGTAAGTACGTATGGTAAGGAATTAAGTACATATCTTACTTTCATGCTGATGTTAAATTATGAAATATTGGTAGAAAATTTTGAATGAATTTCCATGCTACTTGGCATTTATATTTTGTTGTAATGTCTATAGTTAAATGTTTTTTTTAATTGTAATTGTAACAATTTTTTTTGCTATTTGGAGTTTAAGCTAGAGTAACATTAATTTTGTGCAATATTTTTGAAGAGGAAAGTTTTTTGTTTTTGAAACTGTTGTGCCTTTAATGGTTTTTTAAACTAGGAGGCTTTTTTGTTTTGGTAATTTCCCCCATTTTTTGCCATATGATTAGTAAGGTCAGATAAGTGTTGAACTATGGATCACTCAAAATCCTCCTCACGGAGTGAATGACCAAAAGGCACATACCTTTCCATACCACCACACATGCACAAACCTGCAGAACTGAATTCTGTATTTTTAGTAACTTGGTTTTTGCTACACTGAGCACTATCATGTTAGAGTAGCACTCGGTCTCAGTCTGTAACAATCTCATACTACAAACCTATGAAGCCTGGGGGCTCAAGTCATCTGGGGGGAGGAGATATGGATTACTCAAAATCCTCCCCATGGAGTGAATTACTAAAAAGTGCATACCTTTCCATACCACCATGCATGCGCCCGCCTGCAAAACGGAAGTATATGCTTTTAATAACGCTGTTTAGGCTGCACCAGGCAATTGTACATTAGAGTAGCACTCATTGGGGATCTCACACTCCAAACCTCTGAAGTCTGGGGGCTCAAATTGTTCAGGGGGAGGAGATATGGATGGCTGAAATCCTCCCCACAGAGTGAATGACTAAAAGGCGTGTACCTTTCCATAACACTGCACACGCGCCCGCGTGCAGAACCAAATTTTGTGTTTTTAATAACTCGGTTTTGTCTGCACCAAGCAATTTCACATTAGAATAGCACTCAGAGGCAATCTAATACTCCAAGCCTCTGAAGACTGGGGGCTCAAGTCATCCAGGGAGAGGAAATATGGATCACTCAAAATCCTCCCCATGCAGTGAATGACTGCACAACACATAACATTCCTAAATGTCAAGTATCTTTCCAGATGCTCTTTTATTACTTAACGCAAATGTTGATAAGCGGCTTCTTGACTGTGCATCCACTAGCTGGCAGAAATGCTTTTTTAATCTTTAATAACTAATGTTTTATTGTATTTATTTATTTATATAACTTTTGATCCCGCACCTCCTGCCCACAGGGCAGCCTGGGGCAGCGAACAACAAGGATAAAAGAATAAAAGAATAAAACAATTTAAAAAGTTAAAATTTTCTTATATGCAGGGGAAAACAACCACACCCACCCCCCCTCCCCCCCTCACCAAAAGTCTGGCAGAACAGCCAGGTCGTACATAAACATTGAAATGACAGGAGAGTGGGGGGCTAACCGAGCCTCCTCCAGGAGTGAATTCCACAGCACAGGGGCAGCCACCAAAAAAGATCTGATATCAGTGGCCACCCACCTTGCCCGGGGAACCTCCAAAAAGGCTCCCACGAATGATCTCAAAGGGAGGACAGGNCAGATAAGCAGGGCCCAGGCCGTGAAGGACTTTAAAGGTTAAAACCAGCACCTTGAACTTAGCCCGGTGCTTTACAGGCAGCCAGTGCAGAGCCCGGAGCACAGGTGTCATGTGCTCCCTGCAGCCCACACTCGTAAGGAGACGGGCTGTGGCATTCTGCACCAGCTGCAGCCTCCGGACCAACTTCTCGGGTAGCCCCACATAGAGCGCGTTGCAGTAATCCAGCCTTGAGGTGATGAAGGCATGGATAACAGTGGCGAGGTGAGAGTTGGAGAGATACGTCCGAAGTCGCCGGACAAGATGTAACTGCCAAAATGCAAATCCTGCTGCAGCCACAACCTGAGATTCCAAGCTGAGCCATGAATCAAGGAGCACACCCAGACTCCGCACTTGAGAGACCATGGGAGGGTGAAACCCCACCCCGCCCGCCTACAAGAGGATATTTAACCACTTCCAGGCCCACCAAGCCCTCACCCACCAACATCACCTCCATCTTGTCAGGATTCAATTGCAGATGGCTCAACCTCATCCAAGCCTCCACAGCTGACAGTCACTGGGAAAATAAAGGAGACTGCATGGCTTGGATCGATGGAAAGAGAGAGGTAGAGCTGAGTGTCATCAGCATACTGATAACACTGCATGCCCTAAAACCCTCTCATGATCTCCCCTAACGATGACTGCATATGGATGTTAAACAAGAGGGGGAACCAAATGGCACTCTTCGGGATTCCACAGTGAGGTCCTGGGAGGAAGACATACACTCCTCCAAGACCACCCGGTGAGTTCTTCTGGCCAGGAACGAACGAAACCTGGTCCAGGTGGAGGCAGGCAGGCAGGACTGACCAAGCCTTTCACCACCCAGAAAAGCTCCGCTGGATGTGACTTTGTAGATGCAATGAGGGAAGCTTGCACCGCCACAACATAAGCCTTTAAACTGCTCTTATGCTGCGATAGATCATGAGTCCAACACCACCATCACAGTAACAGCCTACTCTCTTGCTTCAAACACTTCAGGCCCTCAGTAAACCAAGGAGACCTGCGGGAGACTTGGGAGGGCAGCGGACACCTGGGAGCCACTCTGTCAATGGTCTCGGCCAACAAGGTGTTCCAGAAGGCTACGAGATCATCAACATAGTGGGTGTCAAGGTCCAGGGGAAACTGCCCCAGAGCATTCCAGAACCAATCCGGGTCCATACGTCTCTGGGAGCGGACTGATCTAATAGGTCCTGCACCCTGTTGGGGACTGACATGTGCCAGGATGCATGCCTTAAGGAGGTAATGGTCAGACTATGACAAAGGCTCCACCCCCCCTAACTCCTACTAACTGACCCTCCGCCTCAAGGCCGGTGCAGAAAACCAAATCCAGTGTATGCCCCTCCTCATGTGTGGGGCCACAGATGACTTGGGACAGGCCCATGGTTGTCATGAAGGCCATGCACCAATCATTATTACACTACACCAGCACTTTATCTAGATCTCACTCTACAAGGATGTGCAATCTGGGGGCTCAACTTGTCTGTCTGGAGGAGATATTGATGATTCACAATTATTGAGATGCTGTGCATTTTACCACAACCAATTCACTTTTCAACAGTTATAACTTTTAATTTTTGGCTGGATCTTCTTCAGACTTTGCACCTATGATGGTTCCCACAAATATAAGCCATGGATAAATGTTCAGAACTGTATTTCAAGCATTTTCCTAATAGTGAGGCTTCAGAAGTTCCATGTTTATAATGGAGAGTGGTTGTGCCTTTAAGATTCAGCTATTTATGTAAGTAAATGAGCTATTCTACAATTACAAGCAGAGGAAAAGAGAAAGAAAAGTAGTTTTATGAACTCAATTTTGTTAGACATAAATGCAACTGCATTCAACAGCTAGTTATCTATCTGCTTGGTTTTTAGTAAGACAGGACCCTCACCTGAATAGTATCTTTGCAGATAAAGTTTGAACCTTTAAAAACTATAAAGCAGTTATAAACACATACCTAAATTCAAGTTTATTTCTCTAAATCCTGTTTGATTTAGGGTGGAGAAAAGATATTTTTTTATCATAATGATAATCTCATAAAAACAGAAATTGTGGCTACATGGAAGAACAATACCTAATCAGAACATATGATAGTCCCAGTTGTGGGACTGTTTGTAATGGTTTACATGAATATTTTAATCATCCAAAATATCATATTGAAACTTCATATTAGATCAATGTCCATTAGAAGAATGTAGCAAGTCCTTTGTGTGCAAACCATCATTTCCTACTCATTTTAAGTTGATGTGCCATAGGAGCTTGTCTTTTGAGATACTATTTGGTGCTAGCGAAGTTCCTTGGGTATGGATTTTACGTCAAATGAAAGTAGCAATGATAGTCCTGGAATTTAATAGAATTATACTTTGTTAGAAAGATACTGTAGAAATCTTCAGTGTATGAAAAGAAATACTGTTATATTCTGGACTATAATTAATTTGTCTTTCTTTTTCATTCTCTCTTAAATCAATTGGATTTTGTTCCTATTTGGTGGGTACTTTGTGCAAAGCAATGTTTAAAAGCAATTATTTCCTCTTATTCCAAAAAGTTGAAGTAGGCAGTGGATATTTTGGAATGGACTCATATTGAAAAGTAATTCATAAAGAAAGGTCACATATTGAACATCTGACAACAAAAGGATTATCTAAGAGGCAGTCTGAAAGGTTACTGTCATGGTTGCTAGGCCCAACATGTGACCTTCCCCTCTTTTCTCCCTATTTTCTAGCAAAGTCTGTTTGTTTCTTCGTGTACTCTTTCTCTATCTTTTTCTTCTTCTTTTGCAAATTAAATGGTTTATTATTTTTCCTTTTAAAAAAAGAAAGAAAAGAGAATGAATCAGTGGAAGTACCACACTCATGAACAGTGTGTTTATATATATATTTACAGAATCATGAATTGGAGGGTTGTTTTGTGTAAATCTGAGTTTATCTCACTCCAAGAAGAGTTCAGTTGAATGTATCCTTGGAAGTTGATCCTTCATGCAGATATTATCTGCACTAGCAGTTCGTGTGGGTTTGAGTTCCATTGAAGTGAATGGGATTCTTCCTGTGCTGAATGCTAGCCCCATGGAAGATCAGATGGTTAGAATTGCTACAACCTTTACAGAGTGTCCAACTCACTGTGCTTCTTCTAAGGCCTTTTTTAAATGGACACGGCTGAGGGGCGAGTCAGTTGAGATGGGTGGACCCAAGCACTGGGCAGTGCATGGGCAGGGCTACAAATGGGTGCTGGCCAGGCAGTCACAGGAGGTCATAGTACACACGAACCTGGCCCTCACCCACCCAATGCTATACCGATCAGAGGCAAAACCACGCCCAGCAGCTTGACATGGAAACATGTCCAACTGAAGGCAAATGAAGCAATAGCACATGTCGCTGCCCGTACCCAAACAGACACAGGGTGGAGGACGGAAGGGGGAAAGCACAGCAGAGCAACAGCTGGTTCCCGGGCCACCAGATATTGGAAAAACAGTCAGGCACCAAGTAGTACAAACCCCCTTGCAACAGCATGCAATCCACGGGCAATGCAGGGGAAAGGAAAAGGCAACAGGGGGTCTCAGGGTGAAAAAGTTGTGTCGGGGGGAGGCACAAAGCAGCAATACCCCCCGGCCCAGCACATGGGACAGCAAAACGCACACAGTCCCAACTACAGGGCACAACAGTTGGGAACATACAGAAAACAAACCCCACCAGAATACCATTGCAACACTGCCACAAACTTTGCAATTCATGGTGCAGGAATGCACAGGACAAAAGTACAGCCCCACAGCATGCATAGGAAAGTTCAAGGTGATGCCATAGTTGTCCCAAAGGGGAGCAAGCCCCATTGGAGGTAACACCGATAATACACACACCTACTTCCCAGAGAGGTTCACCCAAAGTGACAGGGATCCGAGGCCCAGGCTGAGGAACAAGGTGCACAATGACCCACACAAGCAGCCACTGGAGTGGACAAACCAGTAACAGTACAATCCAATAACAGTACAGCACCACAAGTATGGGGGGAACACACAGTGACAGACCCAGGGCAATCCTCACACACCCTCCCACCTGCCTCAAGAGAGCAGATCAACACCTGTAGGAAGTACAACATGGTTCGTGCTGTTAGTAAACAAACAGGAAAAACAGAAATCAAACACAAAGAAAAAATAGGGACACCTCCCCCGGGCCTTGCTCCATTGGGCCATCTGGATCCGGAAGAGGTCGTGCACCCTCCAACAGATGTCCAGGAGAACTGTAAGAACCTCCTACTGATCCTGGGCTCTCTCTTGCACCATTTCTTGTACTGAAGGAGAGAAAGAGAGTCCTCATTAAGCATGCTGCACTCAGGACATATCTCGAGTTGCCCACAGCAGATACAGGGTGAGGGACAGGAACGCATGAAGTGGAGTCACTCACATATCTCCCAGAACTCCCAGGCCCCTACTCTGAAGTTGCCTGCTGCCTGCAGGTCCCCCACGATTTTCACAGACAGGGTCAGGGCCTCCACAATAGGCTCTGCAATAAGAAGAGAATGCCCATTAGGAGTAGATTTTTATTTATTTATTTATTTATTTATTTAAAACTTGTACCCCGCCCCTCAGGGTGGCGAACAACACCCAAAAATGTAACAATAAAACATTTAAAAACAAATCAACACATTTTAAACAATTCATAATACCCTCCGCTCCTACCCCCCCTACCCCTACCCCTCGCCAAAGGCCTGGCAGAACAGCCAGGTCTTACATAAATGTCTAAACGACAGGAGGGTGGGGGTCAGCTGAGCCTCCTCCCGGAGAGAGTTCCAGAGCATCAGGGCGGCCACTGAAAATTACCGAACAGCTTTGGCCATCCATCTCATCCGGGGAATCTCCAAAAAGGCCCCCATGGATGATCTCAGTGGTCGTGCAGGCACATGGAGAGTGAGGTGATCCCTCAGATAAGAAGGGCCTGGTCGTAGGCCAATAGGGGGTAGATGCAGGGAACAAGCCCTCACACAGCCCAGGAATGCATCCCCAAGCACCCATAGGTAGCTCCAGGGAGGCCTTTGGCAAGTCATTCCATGACCATCACTGCATCTGTCCCATCAGGGAGTCAAACTCAAGTGCAAAGGGCAATGGCCTAACAAGGATAATGCATAGATGTGTAATACATATGAGACGGGACTCCTCTGCTGCCTCCCGAAACCATGATGTCGAGCCAAATGAGGGCACATGGAAGGGCGTGGCTGGTGCTAGGCCATGCATTGAATATCATGGCGAGGCTAAGGCGAGATAAAGAGCCAGGACTGTACAACACACAATAGATTAGATGTACATGGCATAACCCCACCATGTTCTCAAGAAGGGAGCACCCTATCCTACCAGTGATGGCCATCCATTGCCTGCCATGGCTAATGGGATGGGTCCAGTGTTTCACTATCTCATGCAGGCTGCAGAGGTGCTGTAAAGGGGCATCAACGAATGAGGTCCAGAGTGCATGCATACATTTGGTCCAGAGTGCAGCTCTACATTGGACCTCCATGCTAGACACACAGAGCTCTCTTTACAGAAGCAGGTGTTACCACTGACAGGGAAGGGCATGGATTGGCTTGTAGGCAACAAACCAGTCCTAACAGGCCAGGCACATGTGGATAGATGCCATAGTGAGGGGTTTTCCCCATGCATCCCTGGTCCTAACAACAAACGCTGCCACGGTCCCCAACGCCATTTTACGCAATGTACTCACAGGGATATGGGAGTGGGTCCAGTCCAGTTGCGATGACTGGTGAGAGAGCATCGTTGGTCTGTGGAGGGATGACCAAGGGATAGAATGGTTCAGCATGCCCCGAAGTCTACACCCATCCTCAGAGTTGTCCTCCAGTCACACCTGGAGATGGAGAGAACCAACATGAGGGACCCCCACCAGTGGGATAGTACATGGTCATAACCTTTGTGTGGACGGGTGTTCCCATATCCTGCCGCTATGTGGCATAGCTAGTTGGCACAGGCACCTCAATTGTTACAAAGATCCTCGTTGAGGTGTGCATGACCATTTTCGTGGATAGGATGTAGTGGGTGATGCACCTGGTTGGTGATCCATTGCTCTATCATAATGTCTGTCCTGACTGCTGTGGGGCCATAGATGGGACCCACATTCCCTTATTCCTTCCCCTAGCCAGTAAGAATGGCTTTCTTATTTGCAAGGAATGATCTTTGAATGACTCTGAACGCCATCATGGATGAAAGGTGTCAATCTGAAAACATCCTTACTAGTGTTCCGGGATGGACCCATGACGCAAGGATGCTCTGTGTCTCTCCGTTTCTGTGCGAGGATATCTATGGGGTAATTGCCCAAAATATATACATGACTAATGTGGACGCGACCCTGAGTCCTGTTATCATTAGGGATGGGTGAACAGAACTGAGTTTGGAAATTCGGTTCAAAAATCGAGTTCAGTTTGGAAGTTCAGTTTGGTCGACCGAACTATTCGATTTCTGTCCGAACTCCGAACATCCAAACAGAGTTCGGAAATTCAAACCCCATTGATCTAAATAGAATATTATCTTATAGGGATGGACGAACAGAACCGAGTTCGGAAATTCGGTTCAGTTTGAAAATCGAGTTTGGTTCGGAAGTTCGGTTCGGTCGACAGAACTGGTCGAGTTCGGTTTGAACTCCAAACTTCCGAACCACGCTCGCCCATCCCTAGGGATCCATCCTATCCCATCATGCTATGGTTAAGAACATAAGAACATAAGTAGTGCCATACTGAGTCAGACCAATGGTCCATCAAGCCCAGCATCCTGACTTCTGACAGTGACCAATCTTGATCACATGGGAGTTGAACCAACAGTCACAATGGGCAATCCATTCCCTGTTGTTCACTCACAGCTCCCGGCAGTAAGAAGTTCATCCCTTAAGCTACTTGGTTAATAGCCATTAATGGACCTACTCTCTAAGAACTTATCCAGTCCCTTTTTAAACCCAGCTATATTACTGGCCTTGACAACATCCTCTGGCAACAAATTCCATCAGTTAATTATGTCAGGATTGGGGCACGGAGGGGAGGCTCCAGGAAGGGTTGGATCCCCAGCCCCGGGGCCCCCTCACAAACGTTGTCTGAAGAACCCTCGGTGAAGCTCCCTGCAGCCGGCGCCATGATACAGATTCTACATCATTGTCACGTCCATGCCCACGCGATGTTACAATCTGCACATCAACAATATAAGCACCATGCCGATAAACGTCTCCAATTAGCCCCACAGTAACAGGTAGGGGATATGGTGTGGGTGGATCGTTGCCACTATCCTTCCCTTCGCCCCTCTTCCAAACTTGACAATCGATTCATGGGACCTTTTCCAGTGGCGCAACAAGTCAACCCTGTTGTTTACTGGTTAACCCTACCTCCTTCCGTCCACATTCACCCGGTGTTCCACGTGTTCCTGCTAAAACTGCATCAACCTTCCCTTTTCCCTCCTTCTTCCCTTCCAGGACCCATCTGTGACATTCACGGAGATCTGGAGTATGAAGTACGGGCCCTCCTGGACTCCAAACGGGTGCGTGGCGCCCTCTTATACTTAGTAGATTGGAAGGGATACGGCCCCGCAGACCGCTCCTGGGAACCAGCCGCCTCAATTCATGCTCCTTGACTAACCTGTATGTTCCACCTTTGCCACCCCTCCAAACCAGGAAATTTCCCAGGGGTCTGCGGCCCTGGGGAGGGGGTACTGTCAGGATTGGGGGAAGGAGGGGAGGCTCCAGGAAGGGTAGGATCCCCAACCCCGGGGCCCCCTCACAAACCAGGATCACCCCCGACACCCTCAGGGGTGAAATCGTAAGGCAGGCAGAAAATACCGCTGGGGATCCTCCCCAGGACCCGGAAGGGGTGCAGAGGAATGAGACGAGGGCACAAAAAGAGGCCCGAGAAAGTGCTGCGACATTGGAGGAGGAAGGGGCGGGGCCCGGTCTGACATTGCGACGCTCTGCATGTTTGCAAGCACAACGGGGGAGGAGTTAAGGGAATTTAACGCCGCCAGCTCCAGTCCTTCCTTGCTGGCGATCAGTGTAACTGTGAAGCTGGCCCCCGAGCGTGGTGCGGAGTTTGTGTGTCCTCATATTGATTCAGAGTGTGTGCATGCGAGGAGAGTGTGTGGTGACTGCAAGTGGAACATTGGGTGAGTGAACGGGTGTTAGAGCAAAACGTGTCATTGTTGGTGTGCACTAGCTTCTATATTCCCTGGGATTCCCTGATTGTCATCCCCTCAGGCTGGTGACGTTTTCCCCCCTTCCTGGTTCCCCCTTCCACGGGGCTTCTCCCCCTCCCTCACCTTACAACACGAGGCAGTTTTCCCCCTTGCACCGTGTGGGTGGGGATAGGAGGGGGTCGTGGGGTGTGAACGTGTGGGCAGGGACTTTGTGCCCCTGTGGAGTGAGGAGGGGCTCGCTCACACGTTCCCTGGTCCCATTCCCTGTGATGATACGGCCTCGTCTCTAACAAGACTTATTGGGCCACCCAATATCCTGAGGGAACTCTTTTTATACCCGAACTGTGAGCACCCTCCCCATAGGAGTCCCCGGAGTGAGAGTTGTGCTTGTTGTAGCAGGTCCGTGGGTTCACCCTCTCTTTCAACCCCCGAACCCTCACAAATTATGCGTTGAGTGAAAAAATACTTCCTTTTATTTGTTTTAAATCTGCAGACAGTTTGTTTCATGGAGTGTCCCTTAGTTCTAGTACTATTTGAGAGGATAAATAACTGTTCTCTATCTACTCGTTCCACACTACTCAAGTTTTTATAAGCCTATATCATGTCCCCTCCCCTCTCATGTTCCCTCTCTTCTCTAAGCTGAACAGACTGAGCTTGTCAAGCCTCTCTGTGTACGGAAGCTGGTCCATACGCGTTATCATTCTCATTGCCCTTTGCTGTATCTTTTCTAGTTCAGCTGTAGGGATGTGCGAACGCGGTTCAGAAGTTCGGAGTTCAGTCTGAACTTGGTCTGTTTGGACGACCGAATCCAAACCCAAACCCAAACCCAAACCCAAACCCAAACCCAAACCCAAACCAACCGAACCAAACCCGATAACGCACTGTGAATCGACCAAACAGTTTGGTCGGTTCAGATCAAGATCAGATGAGTTCGGCCGAGAGAAACGCAACCCCTGTCTGACACAGGAAGGGGGGGGTCAGTTGAGGAGCAGACTTCCAGGCACCAGAGGTGGAGAGGCTTGGAGTAGCAGCCAGCCTGCCCAATCACCATCCCTTTTCTCCTCAGACCACTGACTTTGCAGGCTGCAATTGACCACGAGTTAGGCTGCATGGAGCCAATGGGGCTTGCGGTGAGGTGGGCACAGCAAGTAACAAAACTCATTGCCCTCCCCCTTTCCAACACCTTCTGAGCTAGTCACTGTTCCTGACAGCAGTCATTTTCAGAAGGCTGCCACTCCCAGCAGTTTGTGTACCTCCCAGCTCCCCAATCCATTGCCATCCTCCTCCTATTTCACCCATCCAACCCATTTACTTCCATATTATCATTTATTTAGATTAGATTAGATAGATTTAGGCATTATTTTTATTTTTTACACCTCCCTGTGTTCTTCCTCCCCCCTCCATTGAATCCTTTCCCTCTATATATTCCATTCCTGATTCCCTTCACCTGTTTTTGGATTTATGTAGAGTAGGATTATTAGATTGATTTAGGTTTCATTTCAGTTTTGTACTCCTCCCTTTGTTCTTTGTGGTTTTCCCCCCATCCTTGTGTAATATTGTATATATAGATAGATATTAAATATAGTTACTATTAGATAGATACATAGTTGTAGTATGAGTTAGCTTAGTTATAGAGATAGATAGAGATAGTGTTAATGTGTAGTTATTCAGTTTTGATATTTTCGAGTGTGTTTGTAGGTCTAGGCCTTTAGATATATTTACTTACATAAATTTCAGAATAGTTAACACTATAGTAAGTGTAGATAATATTAGAAAAAAATGAATTTTATATATATATAATTATATATATTTATATATATATATATATATAAAAACAAGTAAAATAATAAAAAATTGGGGTAGTCATATAACAAGCGATTGTTGCTCAATACAGATGACTAAGGTCTGGGTGATCTACAAGGACCACACAGGAGCATACTTCCAGAATGCATCTAGTTATGCATGGTCTACCTGAATGCATTCCCTCCTCTTGGCTATTAAACGGGCAAAGATTGCAACCTCCTGAATTGTCTCAGCATCCTGACCTGCCAATCATTTCTTAAGTTTAATTTCATATGGCATATGTTGGTCCCCCTCTTTCCAGAGGGGGGCCAGCCATACCTCTCTGAATTCTTTGTAATAACTACACCTAAGGAGAATATGGTAACTATCCTCTACTTCTACTGAGTCACAGGGACATAGCCGCTGCACATATGGCTTCTGATGGTATCGTCCCAGAGTTACTTGTGATTTGAATAATTGCATGCGCAAGAGGGTATAGGCGCTATGCAAATCTCTATTGATAATAAGGTCCAAGTATTTCTCAAAACCATGGGCCATTTTCAACTGTTGGAAGTATGGTGTCACCTTCCACTCTGCGATCTTAGAGATATCCTCTTGCTTTGCCACGTCCTCAACCGTTGTCTTTATAATAGTTTTCTGTTGCCCCGAGGGTTTGTTCAGCAAAAACTCGGAAGAAAGCCCTACTCTGTTGAGCACGTCAATAACCTTCCTTATCCATGGATAAGTGGGTGCGCAAGATTGGTTCAGCTCCTCTTGCAAACATAGAGAAGTCAAACAGGTTTCCGGCCTAACATACACCTTTGCCCAATACTGGAGATTTTTGAGGCACAGTATGCTTGCGACCGAAACTACTCCTGTTTCCACTCTCACAATTGCAGCAGGAACCGCCTGGGGAACTCCTAACAGACTCCGCAGAAATTTGTTCTGTACTTTGTCTAATTTTGTTTCTGGTGCCTCTTCCTGAAAAACATCAGCTCCATACGTGAGTGTATTTTGGACTTTTGCTGAAAAGACCTTGAGAATATAAGACAAGGGAGTATTCTTATATTTACTTTCCAAACCCAGAATCCCTTTGGCACCTGCCCTTAATTTTAGGGCAAGGTAGTTTGCATGTTGCTTGCAGTTAGGTTGGCTAGAAAAACACATTTCCAGGTATACAAAACTGTCCACCTGAGTTAGTTCCTTACCACCATTTTCCAGATGTACTTTTTCTTTTTCCCGCCCAATAGCATAACCTGGGATTTCATATGGTTCACTTCTAGCCCTTTCTCATTACAGTAACGTGAAAACTGTTCCAACTGTGATTGCAACCCCTTCCTCGTCTGAGACAGTAGGACTATATCATCTGCATACATAAGTGCCATGATAGCACGGCCATGTAGAGTAGGTGGGTGGCCTTCTACCATCGACAGGCTCTTTATTAGGTCACTCAGATAGATACTAAACAACGCGGGTGCAAGTACGCATCCCTGCCTTACCCCCTTATCGGTCTTGATAGAATTTTTGATCACTGCTTGAGGAGATACCCTCACCCGTGCTTTATTCTGCTTATGAAGCTGAATAATCCAGGTAGGAGAGTCCTATTTATGCCCAGGGTATATAGCTTCCCCCAAAACTTCTCTCTGGGCACCGAATTGAAGGCCTGGCAAATATCCATAAAGGCTAGGTACTTACTGCCTGATCGTATCCGGGTATATTTCGAAATCAAATACGATGAGACATAGCAGTTGTCCATGACTGAACACCCGAGAAGGGAAGTAGGAGAGGCCAGTCTGCTGCCCGTAAGGTGGACAATGGTGCATGTGGCAGAGGTGGAGGTAGGGGGCGTGCCAGAGGAGTGGCAGCATGCAGCAGCAGCAGCCAGAGCCCGTCACCACGCCCCAAGTTTCGTAGACATGATTTTGGGAGACACGGTTCAGAGGCTACCAGCAGTGGCACTAGTCTGGGGGTGGTTTGGCAGTGCCTCCTGCTAACGTCCTCCAGTGCCACACAGGGCACTGGAAGGTCTGCAGCATTACATGAGGCTGCGGCTGTCTCTGCTGCTGCTGGAGAACTGGCAGGTGCTTTGATTGTTCCTCCAGGGCCACCAATGTCCCCTATTGTTGAGGTGATCCCCAGCAGTCCAGGGCTGGTGGATCCAGCCTGGATGCTAGAGGCAGGGCCCGATACCCGGGCAATGGCAGCAGGGAGAGGAGTAGCAGCAGCAGCAGCAGTAGCAGCTCTAGGGGGCACAGGGAGGAGAGTGGCAGTAGCATGGTGGGCAGTCAAGCCTCAGGGTCCCAGTACTCCTCTTCATGGGACATTACAGTGATTGAGGACAGTGAGGCAGAAGAAGACACTAGTCTCGCAGAGGAGATTTTGGATCTGAGGCGAGGGCTGTCCCTCTTCCTAGATCTGTGTTGTCACCAAGTTCCGCCCTTCCCAGCAATGCTGGCAGCAGCAGTGCATCACCCGGGCCAGGCCAGAAGGCAGGAGGGGGAAAAAAATCCTCTGTCTGGGCACATTTCAAGGTGGTGCGGGCAGATGATTCCAGGGAGGTGCAGTCCACTGTGTTCAATAAGGTGGTGCTCACCAACCTTGGGACAAGTGCCATGGCAAAGCACCTGAAATCATGCCACAGCGCTCTGCTGCTAAGCGGGAAGGCAGAGGAAGTGGATGCCAGTGGGTCCCCGACTGCAGCGGCCAGTCACCCGCCTCCTTCAGTGGGCAAGCATCCTGCACCAACTGCTGCCTCTAGCAGCAGGAGCAGTATTCCTGCTAGGGGGAAGAACAGCAGCTGGAGCCTCGCCAGAAGCACCATGGAGGAGCTGGGGTGGGGGCAGCTGCCAAGGCCATCGGCAGCTGGAGGGCAGCGTGGCTTTCAAGAGAAAGCCAGGCACCTGTTGGGCAAAATCATCGAGCTGGATTGGCAGCCCTTCTCCATGGTACAGTGCATGGGCTTCAAGTGGCTGATTGGGTTCCTAGACCTCCCCGCAGTTTAACTGCCGTCCCACACCACCCTGAGTCAGAATGTGGTGCCAGAGCTGTACAGGACTTTGAAGGAGTGGGTGAGGGAGCATATGGCAGGGGCTGGGGGTGCCACCATACTCTTCACTGCAGACCAGTAGAAATGCACAGCACACCTACCTGACGGTGATGGCACACTGGTGGCAGGACCCAGAGGCAGCTTTGGGGAGTGGCAGGAGGGGTCCCGAAGCAGGGTATAGGTGGGCCCTGCTTCAGGGACAAGTAATGGACAACCCCCACACTGCTAGGAAAATTGAGGCAGCCCTGACCTCCATGGTGAGGGAGTGGGTCATGTCAGGCGCGCCCTTTACCAAGGGGTGTGTGGTGATGGACAACGTGGCCAATATACTGAAGGCAGTCCATGACAGAGGTTCACCAGAATCCCTTGCACCGCACACACCCTTCACCTGATAGTCAGGGACGCTCTTTGGTTGGGGGAGAAGGGGATTGGGGCAAGCACCCTTAACTCCCTGATTGAGTGGGGGAGGAAGGTGGTGGGATTCTTTAAACGGAACGTGAAGGGCAGCAAGGTCATCCGGGAGAAGCAGGCTGAGCAAGGCTCCCCAGTGCACCAGCTCACCCAGGATGTCTTCACACGGTGGAATTCCACCTTCCTGATGCTTGAGCAGCTTCTTGAGCAGAAAACCGCCCTGCATCAGGTTCAACTGGTGATGGACAATAGGGTACCTCCAGGGTACGATCGGGCAGAATCGGAGATCCTGACTCACATGGCCTTCGTACTCAAACCGTTTCTGGCCATGATGGAGACTGTGAGAAGCTCTACCGCCACCCTCAGCCAGATGACCCCTCTGGTCCAGAGTCTCCACAGGAGCTGGACGAGATTCTCGGGGGGTGGGATTGTGGTCCTCAGGGCAGGAAGATGGCTGATGAGGCTCTTGACCTAGCGCGGCACCTGAAGGCAGGGTTAAAGAAACGTTTTGATGAGCTCCTGCAGCGGGAGGGGTATCTCCTGGCAACAATGCTGGACCCCAGAGTCAAGGGCAGCATGGCACACCAGACAGCTCTCTATGGGCACTGGAAAGGTGAGCTGGCAGAGAGGCCACCACGGGCAGAGAGGGCTATGCATCAGGATGCCCCTGGGGATGGTGGGAGTGGGAGCAGCCACCCCTTTCAGTCAGCTGGGTCTATCCCTGCCCCCAGCCCTAGCAGTAGCAGCACCAGCATCAGAAGCACCCCTATTGGCAGCAGCAGCAGCATCTTGGTCTATATACAGGACACTCCGGGGAGCATGGGGTCCTCCACAATAGGGCAAGCAGTGTGGGTGAGGGCAGTGGTGGAGGTGGTGCCCAGGCAAAGCTACCAGAGGGAGTACGATGGCGTTACAGCAACCGTGGAGGCCTACCTGGAGGACAAGCCATGCATTGATTCCAGCAGCGATCCTTTGGCCTACTGGGCCGGCAAAGTCAACATGTGGCCAGCCCTGTCGAAAGTGGCCAAGGGTATCCTGTCCTGCCCACCTGAGTGTACCCAGCAAGCGGGTGTTCTCCATGGCGGCGGACATTTGCTCCCTGCACCACCTAAGACTGGGGGCCAAGTTGGTGGAGCAGTTGTTGTTCACCAAGGTGAACTTTCCACTGCTGGGATTCCCCGAGCTGCCCCTGGACAAGGATTGATGGTGCAGTGGCACATGCCATCTCATGCCAGGGACAGTCCTGGGATGGGGCTCCTCCTCCTCAATCTGGGCTAGGACTACTGGTGCTGTGCTACTGGTTCTGTGCTCCTCCCTCCCAATGCCCGGTGCCTGCCCTCTCTCTCTCTCATAATAGACGGCCTTGGCTGGCTTATCTGACTGACCGCATGATGCAGGGTGACATTTTGGGAAACAAACTGTAATCCTGCCAGCCGGCCTCTGGCTAGACAATCTCGGCCCGCCAATCTCTCTCTCTCTCTCTCTCTCTCTCTCTCTCTCTCTCTCTCTCTTTTTCACTGCACAGTCTTCACCAGCGTTTCTGAGTGCCCTGCCAAGGTCCCAGCCTGCCTTGCCTTCCCTACTGCCTCTCATGCCACACTGCCTTTCTGCCCACCCAGGTTGCCTGGCTCAAAGCTTGGCTCAGCCCTCCAGCCTGCCTCTCATGCCACACTGTCTGTCTGCCTGCCCAGGTTGCTGCCAAGATCAAAGCCTGCCTCAGCCCACCTTCCTGGCTCTCATGCCAAGGTGCCTTTCTACCTGCTCAGGTTGCTGTCAAGAGAGAGAGAGAAATAAGAGAGAGAGAGAGAGAAAGTCTCCCCACTGCTAGAAGGAGAGACAGACACGATTGCACCCATGGTGTCACCTGCACTATATGGCGAGAGAGAGAGAGAGAGAGAGAGAGAGAGAGAGAGAGAGAGAGAGGGAGGCTCCCCACTAGAACGAGAGAGATGGGGGTAGAGGGGGAGTGGTGTATCCAGCTCAAGATGCCTGCCAACTGCCAGACCCAGCGAGAGCTCTCATCTGTGCCCACATCCACCAGCAAACCTACCAGAATGAGATGGAAAATAACAACACACAACGTATTATATGTGCCTGCCTGCCTGTGTGTGTTCCTTTACCTGTTGCTACCTATCACATGATTGAATGAAGTGTGCCCAACCATGAACTAATTCTAGGGACATCATTCAACTCCCATAAGCTGCCATTCCACTGTACCCGAATCAGTCATACCCGCCCGTCCCAGGAACCATCAACGAGATTCTGGAACCATCATTCCAGTCACTGGGGGCTGTCATTCCATTCCACTGCATCCAGAAGCCAGGTGCTCACACACCAGCCTGCCCCCTCCCACCAGTCTACTCCTCCGCACCCACTCGTGGACGCCCGCTGAAGCTGCTGAAAAAAAGCCCCTCTGACCACCAGCACCATCTGCCTGCTTCCTGCTGCCAAGGAGTCTCTCTCTCTTTCTCTCTGGCACACCCACAAGCCCTGCCCCTCCTGGGGGTCTGTCTGCAAGTTGAGACCCTGCTGCTGGCACATCTTGTGGCTAATACGTTAATGCTACATCTGCTGCTGCTGTCAGGTAGGGATCAGTCAAGCTGTATATACAATGAGATTCTGCCACCTGCCAGAAGCAGCACAGAGGGATAAAAGATTGGTAAAGGCAAAAAAAAAGCGGGTAACAACAACAGATAGAACTTTTATAAAAACTTTTCAAACAACCACAACAACAACAACACATTTATAAAACCAAAAACAAACATTGAAAGGAAACTTAAGGGGTCTACTACTCTTAGTCTTTGGTCCTGTCCCCCAGAACTTGGGGGAAAGGCAAAAGGGGTGAATGGGACCTAGGGGCGGGCACCCTGTGCTCCGGCATTTGGTAGCCGTTATGGAGGGCAAAGTCCACGGCCCTTGCTACGGCCGCCTGCCACCTGGAGACCGACTGGTGGTAGAGTTCCAGGTCAGCCATCTCGACAGAGACGTACTGGGAGTACACCTCCACCTTCTTTTTCTCTACCTTGTCCTCCTGGAACTATTCCACCAGCTGGTTCTCCATATTGATGGCTTGCAGCCATACCTCATCCAGGAAGTCCTGGGTTGGCTTCTCCAGTTTGGCCCCAAAGGGCCTTGCTTCTGAAGACTCCTCCTGTGGGGACTCCTCAGCAGAGCTGGAGGAGGGGGAATGGCTTTGATGGCATAGTTGGCATGCCTTCCCCACCTTCTTCTGGTGATGACACTCCATGGCCACACCAGAGTCCTGCCGCCTCACTGTCTTGCTGTTGACTTTCTCAACATGGGCGATGAGCCCTGATGTTGTCCCCTGGCTGACCCTTTTTAATCTGTTGACTCATACCTAAAGAACATAAAACGATAGGAACATAAGAAGTGTCATACTGTGTCAGACCAATGGTCTGTCAAGCCCTGCCTGCATTCTGTCTCCACAAGTGGGTGGGTGGCCAATTTCTCTCTGCAGGGGACTTCCTAACAGGTCATAGGGCAATCCATACCTTGCAGATGGCGAATCCGGTATGCTTATCATACTACTGTCAGACATCGGACCTCGTGCACCCGCTGTCTGGCAGTGGTGACCTCCACCTCGATAGTGTCCTGCATGTGGCGGTTGCACCAGCGCCGGGGGAGGCATCATCACCCTCTCTGAAACAGGAACACATAAACAACACCTAGTAAATAATATTATAATATCATGCGTTTATGATGATGCTTCCTTCCTTGGGGTGCTAGGGATGGCAACGGGAGATGGTGACCCTGACTGGCACGTGAAATCCTGCCCTTCTTTGGGTGCTAGGGATGGCAACTAGAAAGACCCTGGCTGGCACGTGCAAATCCTGCCCTCCTTGGGGTGCTAGGGATGGCAACTAGAAAGACTCTGGCTGGCACGTGCAAATCCTGCCTTTCTTTGAGTGCTAGGTATGGCAACTGGAAAGACCCTTTCTGGCATGTGCAAATCCTGCCCTTCTTGGGGTGCTAGGGATGCCAATGGGAGACCCTTGCTAGACGACTGGCACATGTTTGGGTGGGTGCTTCCCTAGGCTCATGTCTGACTTCTGGAAGAGCGCCCCACAGTACCCTCTCTCTCTGTGGCAGACATCCGCTGCCACCTGCTGATCCCACTGTTTGTGCCTGACTGCCCACCACGAACCCACCCACCCACCCGCACCCCAGTGAGCTTGCTGTAAAGGATAGTATTCTCTTCTTCTTGTCCTCAAAGTAAAAATAAAGTTTACAAACCTGGCAGCACCTCCTGTGTCCTCTTGCTCCTCTGCTGAGGAGCCGACCTACACCACTGAAGGTCCAGCAACCTCTTCCTCCTCCACCAGCTCTGCCACCTTGGCCGGCTTCCAGGTCCTATTAAGCCTGACCCTCTTCAATATTTTTTCAAAGTCCCACACAAACTACAGCCAAACAAAACAGTCATCCACCAACTCACCAACCATCCAAACCAACAGTCAAACCAACACACAGTCCAACACAGCCAAAACACACCAAACAAAGCCAAACAGCCAGTCAGCCACAACACACATGCTCTCTCTCCAAACAAGCTCCGTACACACTCGAATTTCCAGTTTCCGGTTTCTGACACGATCACAGGACCATGCGATACCTAGATCGAAACTGAAAATGATTTCCGAACGACATAACCAAACCGAACGCCACCGAACCGAACGACCGAACCCGAACTTTGCTCCCGAATGGAACGAATGACCAAACTGTGATCTGTTCACGCATCCCTATTCCACTGTGTCTTTTTTGAGATAGGGGCGACCAACACTGCACACAATATTCCAGGTGCGGTCGCACCATTGATTTGCATAGAGGCATTATGACATCCTCCATTTTATTCCCTTTGCAAATAACGCCTAACATTCTGTTTATTTTTTTTACTGCTGCTGCACACTTGGCTGAGGATTTCAATGTATTATCCACAATCACTGCCAGATGCTTTTCCTGAGTATAACTCCTAGCTTAGAACTCAGCATTTTGTATTCATAGTTTGGGTTCTTTTTCCCTATGTGCATCACTTTGCACGTGTCCACATTAAATTTTATCTGCCACTTAGGCATCCAGTCTCGTAAGATCCTGTTGTAGTTCTTCACAGTCTGATCATGTTTTAACTATCTTAAATAACTTGGTGTCTTCTGCAAATCTGATCACCTAACTCTTAATGCCCCTTTCCAGCTCATTAATGAATACATTAAAGAGCACCGGTCCCAATACAGATCCCTGGGGCACACCACTTTTTACATCTCTACATTGTGAACACTGACCATTCAGTCCTGCTCTTGGCTTCCTATCCTTTAACTAGTTACTGATCCATAGTAAGTTGACGAAGGCACATGTGATCCAAATGCCTGGCTGTGCTCTTTCAGCTGTGCCCTTTAGCCTGCGTTAGGGGTTCCTATAATGAGTTGGTTCTGAATGTGAACTCAATTTGCGTTCGACCTGGATATGGCCCCCTTGCTCATGATGGTGGTTTGTGTGCTACACCATATCTGTGATACATAGGGGTGTGGGGCACAACCATCCTCCTCCACCTCCCACAGATGTCTCTGTTGCCCTGTTCCAAAGAGCCTGGGGTGGCACAGAGGGGCACTTTTCCGTCTGGGACCACATTGCCCTTGCTTGCCAAATTGCCCTCTTGCAGGGCTGTCAATGCCTCTTTGGGTCTTTCTCTGACCTTCTTCTTTGCTACAGCCATTGGGAGAACTGTCTGTGCATTACTGAAGGGTACGCAAGATATGGGTGCCAGGTCCCCACTGTCAGTTTGGTATTCTTTTGGGGGTGGACATGAGGATAGAGTTTTCCACCTCCCTCCTGGCTATGATCCCTGGCCCCATTGTTCTACCCAGTGGCCCTTTGCAGCTTGGTTGGGAATGCCCCGGCAGGACTGCATGGGTGACTGGGACATGTTGCACATTGCAATGAGCGGGATTCCATGTACGGAATGTTGGCCATGACATGGCTCCCCGTCCATGCAGGATATCCGATCCACCTCAGTATGGAATGGCACTGTGTGTCGGGATTAGCCGGGATGTGTGGGAGGGGTAGGAGTGGAGCTGGTGCTTGCTCTGTTATGGAAGGGCATACCTGTCAGCGGTCATCTGGCTCTCCTTCTGCATGTGCTCTCTGGTGCACCATTCCGTGTCCTACTGGCTGTCTGGGGAGACACTACCGGTGTCCTTCCTGGTTCTTGGTGGTGTTGTGGTGGTGTGAGCTGAGCTGGTGTGTGTCTGTCGAGGGACAAGGCAACTCCCTGCTGTCCTCTTGCTCCCCCTCCTCAGGTCCTTGGGGCAGCATCCCCCATCCCTGCCAAGTGTGCAATGTGCTTTACCTGGCTGCTGCCATGTCCGTCCATGGTGCTGGCTGTTTTCCTGGTGGGGCTTTGGCCTTGGTGATGTGGAAGCCAGTGCACCCATCTCTTCAGGTGCTTTTCCTTTAAGGGATTCTGTACTGGGTGGGACCAAATTACATGTGGGGGGTCAGTTGTTGGGCAGGCTTTGTGCCTGTCTATCTCACGTGAGGCCGTTTCTCCATGGTGTTGGTGGAACTCTCCCACAGGTGGGTGTGCTGCCCTATGCACACAGTCTGGTTTGAACACCCATCAAAATTCACGGAGCAACCCAGCTCCTGCCTGGTTTCTCCATGCGTGTTGATGGGTAGAGATGTGTGGGTCACTGGTGTGTGCGCCTACTCACTGTCTCCTTCACACTGGCACTCCCCTATGTTTCCGATGGGTGGAAATGCATGGATGTATCTCATTTAAAAAGGGCCACAATCTACACAGGTGTGCTATGAATCATCTGATGTTGGTATAACATTTATGAGCTGTTCATTAGTTAAATTATGATTTCTGCTGTTTTGAAGGTAGACTTCATGTGTAGTTTTACAGACTTGCAATTTCAACATGCAGTATTTTAATAATTACTGCTGTCTGCTTTAGTAGAATTGGTCATATGGTGAAAGAAAATTGCAACAACATGATGAAAAGAAAAGGAAGAAGAAAGGAAAGAAAGAAAAGCCAGCTTCCTTTATCCTCCTTATAAAATAAATCCATAAATGTTTGGATTTTTACTGCCTGCTCTACATTGTTGCATCTCCCCAAGCAGTTATATCCTCTATAAAATATGACAATGCTCTAGGTAATGTCCAATTTATAGCTTACAAAGTTACAATATCAACACCTGTGATTTATATTGTATTCCCTCCAGCCATACAACCCAGCATCCTGTTTGCCTTCTTTATTGCAGCTACAATACTCATTGAACTGAAGACTGTAGGGATTTTCTTACATTAACTATCACAGGTTGATAATCTAAAGATATTGCATGATGACTATGAAGTCCTCTCCTACCTGCCATTACATTAGTATTTCTCAAAGACATCATTGCAAAGGCAGCAAGCTATGACCCTATCACATTCCTTAAGCTAAGGTGGGTGTTCTCAAGTATGCCCACATATTATATTATTCATTCTTTTAAATTATTTTATTTTATTTTATTTTTGTACATTTATGAGTCATCCCCCCATGCCTATGGCATCCCGGGGTGACGTACAATTTGATAAAAACATTCATTAAAAAAAAAGCATTTTAAAACCACATAACAATTTAAAACTAAAACAGGGTTGGAAAAAATCAATACAAATAAAAATAAAAGTATATTTATTTATTTATTTATTTTATTTTATAAATTTTTACCCCGCCCCTCCTGCAGCGCAGCTCGGGGCGGCTTCCATCATTAAAACAATAAAATAAATCTAAAACAATCATAATACTTTACATATTAAATATTAAATATTAAATATTAACAGGGCTAGACAAAACCACAAAACAAATGGGTAGGGGACTAAAACCTCCCTACCCACCCTCCCTCCCAAAGGCCTGGGCAAACAGCCAGGTCTTACAGTTTCGCCGAAATGTTAAAAGGCTAGGGGCCAGGCGAGCTTCCTCCGGAAGGGAGTTCCACAGCCGCGGTCCCACCACCGAGAATGCCCTCTCCATCGTGGCCCCCCGCTTAACACGGGGGACCTCCAGGAAGGCACCCCCGGCAGAC
>QEPC01006482.1:618070-637822 GCA_003113815.1 Sphenodon punctatus | reverse complement strand
CTGATGGAGCAGGAGGGAGACTCTTGAGGGGAGGGGACTGAGGATGCAGGAGGGGGGTCAGGGGGAGGGGGATGAGGGAGGGGAAGCTCTGTGGGGAGAGGGGGAGCAGGGAGCAGGAGTGGAGGCTCTGGGAGGGAGGGGCTGAGAGAGGAGATGTGGGGGCTCTGGGAGGGAGGGGGCTCAGATCAGGAGGGGGACTCTGGAGGGGAGGAGGCTGAGGGAGTACAAGGGGAGCTCTTGGGAAGAGGGACATGTGGGGGTCGGGAGCATGAGGGGGGCTCTGGGGGAACAGGAGAGGGGGCTCCACAGGGAGGGTGATGGGAGAGCAGGAGGGGGTTCAGAGGGGAGGGGGCTGATGGAGCAGCACCCACAGTCACAATATGGCACTGGGGAAGCTTCCCTACCTGTCAGGGTCACAGGTTCAAGCCTGGACCCTCACAGCGAAAAGAAATGAAAAGGGTTCAACTGCTTTTCTGCACCCTGGTGGAACAGGTCCCTAGTAGGGGTTCAGCTGCTTTTCTGCACCCTGGTGAAACAGGGGTTCAACTGCTTTTCTGCACCCTGGTGAAACAGGTCCCTGTCCAGGAGGGGTTCATCTGATTTTCTGCACACTGGTGAAGCAGGTCCCTTTCAATTTCTGGGATCAAGTGGAAATATTACTGTGTTTGAGAGGGTGGGGAATTACTCCTCTTTCTATTTCTAGTAATGACTCTTTTAGTTTAATCAAATAAGCATTTATTAAATGATAGCAACACAATTTAACATACCAATTAATAAAGACACACTTGTACTTAACATATAATCCCTCACCTACCCTGACTAACATACAAAGCATATATTCTTACGTGATCAGAGGTCAACAGTCTGGTTCCAGAAGGAGGGTGGGCAGGGGGCCCAAAAGCCTTGAGAGAGAGAGAGAGAGCCTAGCTGTGGATCAAGTTGCAGAACTTCCTAGGGAGAAGTCCTAAAGAGGGCCAATCACCGAGCTCGTTGGCACCCTGATAAGGGCTAGCGACCGAGTACCGTGAAAGGCAAAGAACTGATCCAGAGGCTGGCCTTTATATACAGGTTTTCCTTATTACTTATCCATGTCAAGGGGCTGTTTGCCCTATACTCCAGAATGTTCCCCTTATGGCTATCCATGATTGGGGTCCTTCTGCTTAGTCATTGCTGTTGTGGTTTGCCCTGACCGATAGGGTCTGGTCCACCCCTCCTTCTGGAGGGGCGGGGGCTGAGTCTTTGGCTCTGGGTTGCCCACATCCTTCTTAGAGGCATCTGGTTGTCTGATAAGGCCATCTTCCTCTTGCTCGCACAGTTTAACTCTGTTATCAGGTTTAGACCTTCCTTTTGTCCCTCCATGTTCCTGTGAGTTATAAACTATTCAGTTGTTTTGGGAACATGAGGTTTCTGCTCACTCTCAGGCATCATTTACTTCCTCTGACCAATTTGAGCATCTTGCTCCTAACACTTTCTGTTCTTTTAAATCAATAAATGAATACATGTACTAAATAATGTCTTGCCTAATTTCTAGCATTTTACATAGTCTTAAATAAGAGCCACAATGGCTTACACAGAAGTTACATTCAGAGTGTTACATACTTATAAATCCAGTGTATACTTTTGGTTACATTTCAACAAGGAGTGAGTTACAGTAACATTCAATGTCTGTTCTGGCACATTTGTGTCAGATGAAGCACTTCTGATTTGGTTACACTGTAGCAAGGAAATTAGTATCTCTGTTAGGCCCATGCCATATCATAACAACAGTACCCCCTCTTCAAGGCCCCTTCCCACCACAGCGCACAACCCATCTTTTACAGGCTACACAGAGGAGAGGGAAACCCGAGGGCATGAGGTACACAACGGGAAAAAAAGGTCCCTAATAAAAAAAAAAGCATAACCCCAAAGGGGGAAGGGGGTGCTAAGCATGATACAAGTAGCAGGTGAGTAGGCAAGAGTCCAGGTGTGGGAGTCTGGGTCCTAGATGCCAGAGAGGGCCCTTGGATGGTCTTTGGCAATCGTTGCAATGAAGGCAGACTTGGGGTGCCTGGACTGGGCATGATTTTTAAAATTTATTTATTTATTTATTTAAAATGTATATCCTGCTCCTACTGCCCTCAGGTCAGCCCAGGGTGGTGAACAGCATTCAATAAAAACAATACACATTTTTAAAAACAATTTAAAAATACAATATGTGGGGGGGAAATCCACCCCCACCCCACCCGTACCCCTCGCCAAAAGCCTGACGGAACAGCCAAGTCTTACATAAATGCCAAAACAGCAGGAGAGTGGGAGCCAACTGAGCCTCCTCCGGGAGCGAATTCCACAGCACAGGGGTGGCCACCGAAAAAGTTCTAACATCGTTGGTCACCCGCCTCACCCAGGGAACCTCCAAAAAGACTCCCATGGACGATCTCAAGGGTTGCATGGTCACATGCGGAGTGAGGCGGTCCCACAGATAAGCAGGGCCTGGGCCTTGAAGGGCTTTAAAGATTAAAACCAGAACCTTGAACCTGGCCTGGTGCCTTATAGGCAGTCAGTGCAGAGTCCAGAGCACTGGTGTCATGTTCTCCCTGCGACCCGCCCCCGTAAGGAGATGGGCCTCAAAATTCTGCACCAGCTGCAGCCTCTGGACCAGCTTATCAGGCAGCCCCATGTACAGCACATTGCAGTAATCTAGCCTCGAGGTGATGAAGGCATGGATGACAGTGGCGAGGTCGGAGTCTGAGAGATACGGCCGAAGCCGCCGGACAAGATGTAACTGCCGAAACGCACTCCCCGCCACGGCCACAACCTGAGATTCCAAGCTGAGCCGCGAATCAAGGAGCACACCCAGACTCCGCACTTGAGACACCATGGGGGGGCGAACCCCCCCAACAAGAGGAGATTCAACCACCCCCAGGCTCCCCAAGCCCTCGCCCACCAACATCACCTCCGTCTTGTCAGGATTCAGTTGCAGATGGCTCAACCTCATCCAAGCCCCCACAGCTGACAGGCACTGGGAAAATAAGGAGACTGCATGGCCTGGGTCGATGGAAAAGGAGAGGTAGAGCTGAGTGTCTTCAGCATACTGATGACACTGCATGTCCTGAAACCCCCTCACAATCTCCCCTAATATCTGCATATAGATGTTAAACAAGAGGGGGACAGAATGGCAGCCTGCAGGACTCCACACATGAGGTCCCGGGGGGAAGACGTACACTCCCCCAAGACCACCCGGTGAGTTCTCCTGGCCAAGAATGAACGAAACCAGTCCAAGACCGTTCCACCAATTCCAGCATGGTCCCGCAGGCGAGTCACCAACACCTCATGATTGAGTGTCGAACGCAGATGAAAGGTCTAGCAGGATCAGTAAGGTCTGACGACCCTGGTCCAACGCCAGACGGAGATCATCAACCAAGGCCACCAATGCCATCTCCGTACCGTACCCAGGCCGAAACCTAGACTGGGAGGGTTCAAGGAAACCGATGCAGTTCAGATGTTCCTGGAGCTGCCGTGCCACAGCCCGTTCAATAACCTTCCATAAAAATGGAAAGTTAGAGACAGACTGATAACTGGAAGGAGCATCAGTGTCAAGAGATGGTTTCTTGAGCAGGGGTCTAAGCACAGCCTCTTTTAGGCAATCAGGCACCCTGTCCCCCTGAAGGGAGGCACTAACCACCCCAGCCAGCAATGGCCATAACATCTCTGGGCTAGCTTTCACCAGCCAGAACGGGCATGGATCTTGCTCACAAGTAGTCGCACGAACAGATCCCAACAAGGAATCCACATTGGCAGGCGACACCATCTGAAACTGATCCCACAAAACAGGACAGGACACAAAGGTTTTCCCAGGACTAGGCTGGGTACCGGGGAAGCTGCCAATGGACACTTCAATGAAAAGTGGCGAGAGCAGTCTGACATTCCTTGTTCCGAGGGGGACACTCCGTCCTTGTACAGGACAGGGTATTGCATCACATTTCCCAGTTTTTTTTGCTGAGCCATCTGTGTCCAGGGTTCTCAAACCTCAAATTTATTATTTGTTTATTTATTTAATTCCATTTATATGCCGCCCCCTATGCCTACAGCATCTCGGGGCAGCTTCCAACATAAAATTTACAAAGATCTTCAGCAGAAAGACGCACTGGAAATGCCGGCTCTTTTAAGGTCCTTAAGGATTCCCTAGAGGGGGCACTAGGCATCCCATCCATGGCAAGATGAGTACTCAGCGATACCGTCCATCTTATCCTTAGTCCCATCCAGAAAAGGCAGCTGTATTTCTGGCTCCATCTGGGTCAAAAGTTCCATTCCATTCCATTCCATTCCACTTTTATTTATACCCCACGCTCTCCTAACCTGAGTTAGCTCGAGGCAACTTGGGGTTTGAAGCTTCCATAGTAGTCCGTGCTGGAGGTCCCCACGCAGCTTGTGCAGCAGGGGTTTCAGGTGCTGACTCCATTTTTTTATAGCCCCTTATAGCAGCAATCCAATTATTCTCTTTGGAAACTTCTTTAATATCTTCATTGCCCGGGAACAACTTGGAGGAAGTTGTACCATTACCTAAGACAGGTGGTAACCCGGGCTTCTCCTCTTTGACAGGTAACCCTCTCAGTACTGAAGTCCTTGAATTGGTTCCTGCTAGGAAAACCTGTCCTGGTGATAAGGAGTTCCCAGAAGAACTGGGCAGAGGGGGATCCTTTGAGATACAATTCCTCACAGAGATAGACTTTATTTGGGAGGCCTCTGGGACCTTCCAAGGGAAGCTCAGTAGGGGTGTGCGAACACTGAGCAGTTTGGTGTTCGGCCCATTTGTGGTTCGGCCGAACCTGAAACTGTTCGGTTCGGTCCATTCAGACTGAACCGGATTGGAGGGGGCCTAACCTATTCATGTGGGGGACTGGTTTTCCCTTCCCCCTCCAGGTTTCGTGGGTGGAAGGGGTGCCGGGGAGCACCTCCACCCCACCCTGCCCATCCTGTGATTTTTTTAACACCCTCCTGGGATTGCCTGCGGCCCTACCTGGTGTGGTGGGAGGATCCGGCAGCAGGTCCAGTGGCGGCGGCGCTCTGGAGCACTTCAGGCCGCTACTAGGTCTTCCGGGTCAAACTAGAAGGCCTAGTAGTGGCCTGAAGTGCTCCAGAGTGCTTCCCCCATCACACCCACTGCCACTTCCACTGCCACGGCCACTGCTGGACCCAGGGCCGGAGTCCAACCTACCTGGGGGTGCCAGGGCTCCGGCCTCAGGTCTGCTGGTGGCCACGGAAGTGACCGCAGTATGGCCAGAGGAACAGAGGGGAGCTAGGATACAGAATGAACAGAGCTTACTATCAGGTCCTATGGTATGGGGCCAGGGAAAGGGGAGAAGAGAAGGGCAGATAGGAGGGGAACGGGTTGAAAGGAATAGAGGATGTCACACGATCAAACAGGGAAACCTCTCAGCTGTTTTCCGATCTCCAGAAGACTGAATACTCAGCATGAACACCAGACAAGCTGGCCGATGAATGCTGATGGCTCATTATCGAGGTCAAGGGACAAGGGGATTGGGAACCACAGGGGGCTGTGGAATAAGAGTTGGGGGAGCAATGGAGAATGAGGGGAGCAACAGGGAACCGGAGACAAGGGACTAGGGAACTCAACCTGGGGAAGCAACAGGGAACTAGGAGAGCAATGGAGAACTGGAGACAAGGGGCTGGGGAACCAGAACTGGGGGAGCAACAGAGAACTGGAGATGAGGGGCTGGGGAACCAGAGCTGGAGGAGCAACAGGGAACTAGGGGAGCAATGGGGAACCACAAGGGACTAGGGAACCTGAGCTAGGGGAGCAATGGGGAACCAAAGACAAGGGACTAGGGAACCCGAGTTAGGGAAGCAATAGGGAATAAGGGGAGCAACTGGGAACCAGAGACAAGGGATTAAGGGAACCAGAGCTGGGGGACCAACAGGGAAACAAAGACAAGGGACTAAGGGAACCAGAGCTGTGGGAACAACAGGGAACTAGGGGATACAGACATGACATAGAAGTGTAAGCTAGAACCATACAACTATAGATGTGGGCAAGGCAAGAGTCAGGGATAGATTAGCAGAGTGGGAACATAGACCTTAGAGAGATGGGGGTGGGGTGGGAAATCCCTTCACCAGAGCAAGACCACAACAAGGCCACCCCACAGCAGGTGGGGGGAACAAGATAAGAAACTGCTAAATAGAAACAGGTGGACAGGAATCAAGAGGGCAAGACAATCAGAGCTTCCAGGAGGAGAAAGGGGGAACAGAGCTGAAAAGAAATGAAAGAGGTTCAGCTGCTTTTCTGCACCGTGGTGAAGCAGGTCCCTGTCCAGAAGGGGTTCAGCTGCTTTTCTGCACCCTGGTGAAGCAGGTCCCACTCCCTTTCAATTTCCGGGATCAAGTGGAAATACTACTGTGTTTGAGAAGGTGGGGAATTACTCCTCTTTCTATTTCTAGTAATGACTTTTTTGTGTCCACGTCCCTTCTTAGTGGATCTGGCCCCTCAACGTAGAGGTTCTTAATGGCCTTTGTTTGTACCAACACCCTCTCCATCATGAGGAAATTTGAATTCCACCTTGTCTTCACCTTCTGAATCAGATTTTGAGGTGGCGGGTATCAATGACCTTGGGCTTCCCTGAGTGCTCATTTTGCTCTGCCAGAATGGTGGAAATGTCCATAGAAGCATCGAAATCTGCCAATGGGCTCCTTCATCTCTGGGTTGGTGGCAGGCACACCTTCAGTTCTTTCTCGCTCCATAACTTCTGGACCACTAGGTTGACGCAGTGCCCAAAGAATGGGACTCAAGTGAGACCGGACTGCCACACTGCATTGGAAATGTTCTTGGCATTGTCCGTGACTACACAGTCAACCTCCAATTTAAATGGTTCCAGCCAATCTTTCAGAACGAGTTAAAGTTATTTTGAAATATTCTGTGATGTGTGAGTTTCATCAAAATGGGACAGGCGACGAAGGGCCTGCCTCTGTTCAAGACTGCTCTTCTTATCTCTGTACAACTAGTGAGCTGTCATGGTGAGATATTCACGATGGGTGCCACTGGTCCAAAAGTCCATGGTGATATGAACTCCCCCCTCCCCTCCACCATCCTTTTACCTCAAAGCTCCCTTCACTCTCTTGGCTGCTTTTGCATACAGTTCTGGCACAGCTTTGTACACCCTTCTTGGGACTTTCCATTGGGGGAAAACCTTTGCATGAAGTCCTTAAAACCATCTGTCTCCACAAAGGAAAATGGTAGCATGTTGGTTGCGATCCACTGTGCAGTTTGAGCAACCAGTTTGCGTGCCTTTGGATTTGATGCCTTTTAAGGGGAATTCTGTTAATAAGCCTCTAGAAGCATCATACCTACTGCTGGAAGAGATGGTGGTGGTGACACTGGTGAACGTGGGACTGGCCATGACTCCTGAGAAGGAGAGGTTTTTTGTTTTTCCGCTGGAGACACTGAGTGGGTTGCTGCTGCTGCTGCTGCTGCTGTTGCTGCTGTAATAGACACAGGGGTGACAGGTTGCTTTAGGAACTGAAGGATGGTGGGGCATTTTGACTTTAAGTGTGAGTTGATCATTGTGGTACCCAGGTTTTTCTGCTTTTTCCCATGGTGTAATGGGACCCTGAAATAATTGCAAAAAGCAATACATGCATCACCCTCCTTCAATGTACAGTGATTCCATACCCATGAATTTCCACCTGGTGGTTTTAAATCTTTTTATGTCCTGTGCTTCTCTTTTCTGTGTCAGGAAGGGGCTCTTAAAACTCAGTATCCAACTCCATTGTATCATCATCACTGATGGACAGAGGCTCCTGACTAGGCTGGCTGCAAACAATGGAGGGTACTGTTGGCTCCCTTTTCACAAAGCTGTCCATCAACCCTCCAACCTTGGGCAACCTTGATGGTATATTTAGAACTTGAATTTTGAGAGGGGCACTGGAGGAACTGCTGCAAGATGCCATGGATGGAGAAGTGCTGGTGCCCGCCAGAGGAGAAGCTGAACGACGGTGCTTCTTGACACTTTCAGGTTGCCAATCTTCCACCGATCCCTATGAGTAAGGCTCAGGACTGGCATCATTTCCGTCATCAGGATCAGACTCAAAGATGGCCTTGGTGACAAATCCACATCCAAGACCACAAAGATCCTCATCTGTGTCATCATCACAGTCTGTGTCAATGGCAGTGACAGTCTTCTTCTCTTCTTCGGCATCAAGGATTGGCTTTGGTGTGGATGTAGTGGGAGGAGTCCATAGACAGTCTTCTTCTACATCCATCCTTTCCTCCGAGTGGGCTGTCTTTCAGTTTTCTTTGCAAACATTGCGAGGTCTTTAAGAATGACAACTGCCTCCCTGTGGCAAAATGACCCTGTTTCCATAACAGAGTCCCTGAGACAAATGCTCAGTTACACCCTATCAAACACACACACACACAGGGCCTGTCTAACACAAGGTCACAGGACAAGTCTTCTAGGCATGCTCCACAAGCCAAGGACAGGGATCCGTATCTCAAGGTAAACGCCATGATGTCTCCTCTAGGTGACATCAGAGGTCAGAGGGCTCAGGCAGTTCACCGGGATTGGAGAAACCCCTACCTGGGGGTGATTCCCATGGGGGGAAGGAGGGGTCGAGATTAAAAAGCCAGGACACACTCCTTCCTCTCTCTCTCTCTCTCTCTGACTTTCTCTTTCAAAACTGCAACATGCTGCTGGCAGGGAGCAAGCTAAGACATGTGCCTCACTTGTTTCTACCTGCACAGGTGATGAAAAGGAGTCTGTGAGTACCCGCAATGGCCTTCTACCCTCAGTCCTAGGAGGTGGCTACCCAAACCAGGGGTCATCTGATCCCCAAGATCTGAGACTCTATTTTAAGTTTGGTTCCCTCTTTTTCCAAAGCCTGTTACCTTAGCCTTGTTGCCAAACCTGTTTCTCTGCTCTTGACCAATAAAGTATCTCTTTTGTTTTGTAAAATGGGCTTATCTGTGCCTGAGTGAAAACACCAGCGTCTGGAAAGAAAAAGCCACTGGTACCTTTAAAGTTTAGAAGGATTTGTACCTATGAAGGGGAGTCCAAGCAAGAAACATAGGTTCCAGCAGCCCTGCCTATGGAGAGAGATTCTAGGGGGACTGACCTCAGCAGGAGGGATACCCGGAGAGCCGTGGGCAAAGAGCCAGAGCTGGGCTGGGGTTTGTATATCCGGGAAGGTGTGAATTCCTTTAGTTTCCTGGTTCCCAGTGGTGGCAGTGATCTTTAGACATAACCCAGTAAGGCGGGTGGCTTTGCTGTATAGCGCCCCATACTGCGTTTCATCACACTCCCTCCTGCAACTCTTGCCAGACAACACCAGCCAGACAACACTGGCCATTCATCTGTTGGTGCCTTCGTCCTGGGACACGTGTGTGTGGAAGCAGGATGGAGAAGCAGTAGCTTTCTTGTTCTTCCCACCCCTCTGAGTCTTCACCTGCACAATTGCAGAGACACAACAATGCAACTAGCAAATAAAGCAAGAGAGAAAAACAATTAGTTACTCAAAAACCCAGAAAAACAAAGATCATTCTCTTAATTGCAACTTCAAACTCTGTCCTGCCCCTCTCCCACCTTTTCTGCCTCCCCTCTCTTCCTGCCCTCCATAGTACTTCAGTAATTCCATATAGTTTGGCTAAATAAATGCCCTCCTGCCATGGCCTCTCTCCATTGGTGTCGTTCCTTCACACTCATTTTTTACAAGCCCTTAATGCTTCCCCCACCCCCATAGCAACACCGTACTTTCTTCCAAACTTCCGTCATACAGCCCATGCAGAATCCAGCAGGTAAAACTGCTGATAGAGATATCATAATCACAAACATCACTGTGTTAACCATGCATACACACGCACGCACACCCACACAAGTCATGACCTCACTCACTCTTAAGTGGACTGGTCACTTTTGTGTTCATCATATGGACTTGATGGATGTCCTCCTTTTGATCTTCAGTGTCCACTGTCCAGTGAGGGGAGTACTGGAGGTGCTTGTGTTGACTGAGTACAAGGACAGTAGCAACAACAGGGACACAACAACTAGGGATGGGCGAACGTGGGTTGGATGTTCAGAGTTCGGACTGAACTCAGTCTGTCCGGACATCTGAACCGAACGTCTGAACCGAACTCTCGAACGACCGAACAGTTCGGTCGTGTTTGGATGCGTTTGGATGAGTTCGGGGGCATGAAAAACATCTTTCCAGGGCCGAAAATTAGGTTTCAATTTCTATTTCATTTTGGTTTCGGTTTCGCTATTTTTGAATGTTCGGCCAAGTTCTGCCAAGCCGAAATCGGCTGACCCAAACCATCGAACCTGAACTCAGGTTTCGAACCAAACAACCGAACATCTGAACTGCATTCTGTTGACCGATCCCTAACAACAACACACTCCCTGAATAGTAGGGATGGGAATTTTGGTTTCAGATAAAACCGAAAGTACCTGAAAATGGCCATTTTGGATTAATCCAAAATTTTGGTTCTTTTTCGGTTTCAGTACTATCGGATCTTTTGCGTTGATTTTTGTACCGGAGTTTTAACATTGTGGTTTGTCCCCCACTGAAAAACTGCAATGTTAAAAATCTGGTTCAAAAATCAATATAAAGATCCGATAGTACCGAAACTAAAAAAAGAACCAAAATTCATGAGAACCAAAACCGAAATTGACCAAAACTGAAATGTTGCCCAGAGTCCCATCCCTACTGAATAGTACAAAATGGATATTGTTAGATTTTTTAGTTAATTAAAACACTAGGTCAACTTGTTAACTTTGGAGAAAAAGAAAACATCTTTTTAAAGTCTTTTCCAAAATTTGCCACACCACAGGAAGTCCAAGGACTACATTAACAAGCAAATAAAATTGGTCAATCAAGTTTCAACAAGCTTTTCGGGTCCATGGTCCCATGGGTGCTACCAGTCAGACTAGCAGTAATAAAAAAACATACACAAGAAACCAGACATCCCCCTCTAAAAAGCATCCATTGTGTGTACCCAGCCCACCTATGCAAGGTAATCCCCCCCCCCCACACACACACACCATATTAACCAGAAAGAACCTAGAAAGTTCCTCCCAGTGCCCCGGCTGGTCACATCTTGGGAAAATTCTTGAACCCATAGACAAAGCAGTACCCAGAAAATCAGGCTAGCAAGAGTGGGACAATCGCTGCAAAAGACAATTCCAGAAAAATGCAACTGCATGCAGAAATCCCCCGAACCCCAACAGTAGTGTACCCACAGCATGGCCCATCAATGCACCTACTTTAATCATTATGCCAACCAAGCAGTACACAAAAAAGTAGGCTAGCAAGAGTGGGACATTCGCTCAAGAAGAATACAAGAACCCCCCAAAACAGTGTGTAACTGCATGAAGAAATAAATCCCACCAAAAACCAGCCAGCTCAGTAGACACAATTAAGAAAACAGACATTCAGTTATCTGCCTCCAAGGGGCACCCTCTTATTTTTAAAAAGGTATAGCATTGGTAACTTGAATAGAACAAGCAAGGGGAAGTGGATCCAGGCAGAGAGATCCCTTTGGTCTACTCTGGCCTCATAGTGCCAACCAAGCAGCAGGCACAGAACAACATTAGAAGAACTTACAGTTGCACTTTATGGTTAGGCTCTGCTATGCCATGCTACTGCTTAGACAACACACACAACCCCACAAAATAGTGTGCAACTGCATGGAGAAATAAATCTCACCAAAATCCAGCCAACCCAGCAGACAAAATTAAGAAACCAGACATTCAATCCCCCCCACCCCCAGGGGTACCCTCTTATTTTTTTAAAAAGCATGGCATTGGTACTACTGTTGCATTTGTAACTTGAACAGACCTGGCAAGGGGAAGTGGAACCAAGAAATCCCTCTGGCCTCATGGTGCCTGCCAAGCAGCTGTCAGAACAGTAGAAGTTACTAGGGGTGGGAATATCGGTTCTGAGATCCGATATTGCCGGTATTTTGGTCTATCGACTTAATCCAATAAATCCGATATTTACCTGTACCGGCATACCGAATTTTTAACATTGGCTGCGGTACTGGATTTTTTACATTGCGGCTATTGAAGTCAATAGCCGCAATGTAAAAATCTGGTACCACGACCAATGTTAAAAATACGGTATGCCGATACTGGTAAATCTGGCACCTGGGAGATCCGATACTGATACATCTGGTACCCGGTATTCTCCCCGGTGTCCCACCCCTAGAAGTTACACTTTACAATTAGGCTCTGCTGTGCCATACAGCAGCCACAGCCTTGGTAAAAAAAGAAAGAAGACAACACACACAACCCGTCAAAACAGTGTTTAACAATGTGGAGAAATAAATCACACCAAAAGTCAGCCAGCCCAGCAGACAAAATTATAACACCCACAAGAAAGAAACCAGATATTCACACACACCCCAGGGGCACCCTCTTGGCATGGCATTGGTACTGTGGCACTGGTAACTTGAAAAGACCAGGCAAGGGGAATTGGAGCCAGGCAAAGAGATCCCTCTGGTCTCATCATGCCAAGTGCCATCCAAGCAGCAGGCAGAAGCAATGTGGCAACCAATTATTTTTTTTCAAAAGCATGGCATGGTAAAGGTAACCCGTCTCCCAGCATTGGCCCCATGGACAGGCCATGCCATGCCATGGCATGCACCCCACCCCACCCCACCAGTCGATTACTTACAGATCCAGCACTGTAGCACACAGCCAAATTCACCAAAGAGAATGCGAAATGGCTGCACACACTTTTAACTTGTCATCTGGCTTGGCCAGCCAATCAGAATTTACCATCTGACTTACCATCACTCAGCTGTCCCCTCTCATATCCCGCTCCTACCATATATGACACTAAGTTTCAATTCTAGAAAAATCTCAACTGTCCAACAATGCACGCAGTGTCTTCCGAAGTTTTCTGAGGAACGGTCTTGGTCCTCGGAACTTTGGGCTTTGGACTTTTGGAACTGAGTACCGGAATTTTTGGCAAATCAGAAGTTTTCCAAAGACTGAATTTCAGCTCTACTAACACCTTAAAAATATTGCAGAAGAATTCATTTTAAGAGATGAAAGAAAGAATTTGAGGAAAGGCTCAACACTCAAGAAGGTGACCAAAGTTGTAACCACTTTTGATCAACTTAGGTGACCAAACATCCGTTAAAACAGAGAGGTTCCATCATCACTTGCTAGATTAGGGATTTGGAGGTTAAAATTGTCACTCTGCTTGAAGCTGTGCAATTTTTATTAGATTTGTATCATGTCTCCAACCTGGAACAAAGACATTTCTTTGAGATAGATAAATCTTGGGTATCTTCTTTTGAGGCAGATCAATGATGAGTGTGCCCTTTCCCTGCCAGGAATCTGTTTAGTTCTGATTGAAAGGCAAGTTGGCATTGATGGTATCCATCAAAAAGTAATGCATGATATTTTTGTGGGAACACAGCTCACATAACGGTGTTTCCTATTCAGATAACTCAAAGTTCTTCCTTCCTAGGAGGAATGGATGATTTCCCAGAGAAATAATTTCTAGTGAAATCTTTTTGGATAGCTAAGAACAGTCAAACAATACTTGTATGACACAAAGTGAATCTGTTGTGAAGCTAGAATTTCTAGAGCTTAATTGGAAGTTTATAAATTGATTCACTGTGTTCTGTGGATTGCTTGCAAAGAAAACTTTCAGTGATGTATCTGGAAGAGTTACAATGTGTGTAGGACTGAGTCTTCTAGTCTTATAACAAAGTGAACATTTTTCACCGCTGTCATATTAACAGTTTAGAACTGAACTGAGAATTAAAAACATTCTTGCAAGAAAGTTTTGCAAAATTGAATACCAGGAGTGGAGGGCAGCATCCCGTACAATGTAAGTACATTTTTATTTTTTATTTTTCTCAATATTTTCTCATTTTTTCAAAGAGAATCTGGACACTTTCTCGGTTCATTCTCATTTCCCAGAACAAACCGAGAAACATGATTTTTGTTGAAAAACAAGAACACATTTCAGCCCAAGTTAAGATCACACAAACGTCTTCTGAAATAGCTTCTGTGGGTAACACTAAATATTGTTTTAAAACAATATTTTTGTAGACATACATTTGATTCTTTTCTTAAAATTCACTTTGCTGATTGACAGCAGTAGTTTCTCCACCTGGGAATCCTGACTCTCTATCAGTCATACAAAATCAAAAATGAAGACTGTCTTTCATTATGTTGCTTTTTCTGTTGCAAAGTATTTTGCCTGAGGATAGAAAGTAAACAATTAATAAATATTGTTTTACCTTACAAATAAATCCCGTAAAGCCAATTGGAAAACGTCTCCAACCCAATCTCATTTTTTGCAATGTGACCATAAGGAAATTTCCCATATTGACACCTGTAAATTGACCACATGGCTAGCAGACTAAATGTATGTAGACCAATTTGATACTGAATTAACCAATAATGGTAGGTAACCATTTTGTTTCACTAGTCCTAGGGACAAATATGATGATGTCCAGAAAGCAGGCAGCCAAATATGCTCGCTCTCTCTCTCTCTCTCTCTCTAATTGATGTAAATATAGAAACTATATAGATCTTCACCTGACACATCAATGCATGCTTTTGAGACCGTATGTTCTGCATCTCCATAAAATTCACCTACTATTCCATACAAGGTATACATTTTTAATGGAATCCTAGAGTATGTAGCTGTGCAACAGTATGTAATAGGGATGTGCGAACGCAGTTCGGAAGTTCAGAGTTTGGACTGAACTCGGTCTGTTTGGATGACCGAACAGAGCCGAACTTCCGAACTGAACTTCCGAACCGAACCTCAACCGACCGAACTGAACTGAACTGAACTACAAACTGACCGAACAGTTTGTTCATGTTCGGCCACGTTCGGTTGAGTTCAGGCGGGAAAAAGGTGACTGAAGGCCCAGGGAGGGGGAGGCAGCTGAGGAGCAGACTTCCTGGTACCGGGGGGTGGGGGTGGAGAGGCTTGGAGTAGCAGCCAGCGTGCCCAATCACCTTTCATTTACGACTGAACACTGGTTTCACAGTCTGTGATTGGCCAGGGGCTAGGCTGCACAGAGCCAATCGGGCCTTGCGGTAAGGCGGGAGCAGCAAATAACAAAACTCTTTGCCCTGCCCCCTTCCAACACCTTCTGAGCTAGCCACTGATCCTGTCAGCAGGCGTTTTCAGATGGCTCCCTGTCTTCCAGCAGTTTTCTTCCCTCATCCATTCCCAATCCTCCTCCTATTTCACCCATCCAACAGATTTACCCCCATTATCATTTAGTTAGATTATATTATATAGATTTAGCAGTTATTTTTATTTTTTATGCCTCCCTGTGTTCTATCTCCCTGCCCTCCATTGAATCCATTTTTCCCCCTCTCCTTCCACATTCCATATGCCATCCCTTATTCCCTTCCCCTGGTTTTTGATTTATTAGACTAGGATTAGATTGATTTAGGTTTTATTTCAGTTTTTCTACCCCTCCCTGTGTTGTTTTGAGCTGTCTGTGTCCCCCCCAGGGCCCCATCCCTGTGTAATATTGTATATATATATAGAGAGAGATTATAGTAGTTGTTAGGTAGCATTATAGTTCGCTATTACAATTAAGTTAGAGTAGTTTATAGAGATATAGAGATCTAGTTTTAGAGTGTGTTTTTTATATTCCATTATTTAGTTCCATAGGTTTTATAATAGTTATTAGATAGTTAAATAGCAGTTAAATTTAGTTTTGTATTGATAGATAGATATAATATTTGATAAAAATTGTAAAAAAAGAATAATAAAAAATATTTAATATACTTGTGTGTGGTTTGTAGAAATGAAGAAGGGAGTTATGAAAGGGTGAGGCCGCTCTGCTGCCCGTAAGGCAGCCAATGAGGCATGTGGCTCGACCGTGCCATCAGAGTGCCAGCAGTGGGCAGAAGAAGCAGCCCAAGCACATCCCCATGCCCCAAGATGTGAAGGCCTGGTGATGTTGGGTCTCGGTCTCCAAGCACTAAGGGCCAGGGGGTTGTGTGTCGCCTCCTGGCAGTGGAAGAGGCTGTGGTGGCTGTGTCATCTGTGGCAGCAGGCAATTCAGGGGATGAAGTATCCCAGCAGGGGCCAGCATTGTCCCCTGACTCCCCATTGCTGAGAGCCTGGCTAGAGGCAGGGCCCGATCCCTGGGCACCAGCAGCAGGGAGTGTAGCAGCAGCAGCAACAGCAGCTATAGGGGGCAGGGGGAGAGTGCTGCTCAGTGTGGGAGCAGCATGGGGAGTCCAACAGCCTCCGTCACTCTGTTTGTGGATGGGGACAGTGATGCAGAGATTTCTGTGGAGGAGGTCTCTGTATCTGGTGCTGCTGAGGTGATGGCTGTCCCTCAACAAGCTGTGTCACCAGTGCCACCATGTCCTGCCACTCCCAGGAGTGTGTCAACCGGTGCGGGACAGAAGGCAGGAGGGGCTAAGAAATCATGGGTCTGAGAGCATTTTAAGGTGGTGCAGGTGGATGATCCCCGGGAGGTGGGGTGCACTTTGTGCAGCAAGGTGGTGAAGCAAGGGCAGGTGCTCACCAACCTAGGGGCATCCGCCATATCCAGGCATCTTAAAATGTGCCACAGTGCTGCTCTGCTAAGCGGGGAGGCTGGGTCAGTGGACGCAAGTGGTTTCCCAATCCAAGCGATCACTCATCCTCCATCGGGCAACCGTCCCACTGTAGTAGCTGCCTCTAGCAGCAGGAGCAGTATTGCTGCTAGGGGGAAGCATCAGGAGCAGCAGCAGAAGCAGCAGCGTCAGCCTACAATGGAGGAGCTGGGGTGGGGGAAGTTTGCACGGACATTGGTAGCTGGAGGGCAGTGTGGCTTTCAAAAGAAAGCCACGTGCCTTTTGGGTGAGATGATAGCTGTCTATGGCCAGCCTTTCTCCATTGTTGGGGACACAGGGTTTAAGTGGCTGATGGGGTTCCTGGTCACCCAGTTTAAGATGCCATGCCGCACCACCCTCAGCCATACAGTGGTGCCAGGCTTGTACAGGGCGTTGAAGGAGAGGGTGAAGGAGCAGCTGGCACTGACAGGGACTGGGAGTGCCACTGTCCATTTTACAACTGACCTGTAGTCCAGCTGGAACGCCCGGCACGCTTACCTGGCAGTGACGGTGCACTGGTGGGAGGACCCAGAGTTGGCATTGGAGAGTGGCAGGAGGGGTCCTGAAGCAGGGTATAGGTGGGCCCTGCTTCAGGCAGAAGTCATGGACTATCCCCACACCTTTAAGAACCTTGAGGTATCCCTGAACACCCTGGTGGGGGACTGGGTTACGCCTGGTGCACTGTTCACCCCGGGGTGTGTGGTGACTGATAATGCGGCGAATATAGTGAGGGCTGTCCGCGATGTGGGGTTTTACTAGCATCCCTTGCGCAGCACACACCCTCCACCTGGTGGTCACGGACACTCTGGGCTTGGGGGAGAAGGGGATTGGGGCAGGCACCCTTAGGTCCCTGATAGAGTGAGGGAGGAAGCTGGCGGGGTTCTTTAACCGCAGTGTTAAGTGCAGCGAAATCCTCCAGGCCAAGAAGGCTGAGCAAGGCTCCTCAGGGCATCTGCTAGTGCAGGACGTGTCCATGAGGTGGAATTCCACCTTCCTGATGCTTGAGCAGCTTGTCAAGCAGTAAGCCACCTTGCATCAGGTGGAATTGGACATGGATAGTGGGGCACCTCCAGGCTTCAATGGGCCAGAATGGGAGATCCTGGCACAGACGGTCATAGTTCTAAGACCATTCCATGAGGTGACAGAGACCATAAGCTCTTCCACAGCCACTACAAGCCAGGTGACCCCTCTGGTCCAGAGTCTCCACGGGAGTCTGGAAGAAATAATACTGCAGGGGCAGGATTGTGGCCCTAGGGGCAAGAAGCTGGGGGCTGAAGCAGTTGGGCTTGCACAGAAGCTCAAAGCAGGCCTGATGGCGAGGTTCAACAAGCTTCTGCAGCGGGGGAAATACATTTTGGGAACAATGCTGGACCCCAGGGTCAAGGGCAGCGTGGCATGCAAGTCAGCCCACTATGCTATGTGGAAGGATGATCGTGTGCGGACGGTCCGGAAGGCAGAGCGGGCTCTGGAGAGTTCACATTGCCAGCAGCAGCAGCATCAAGATGCCCCAGGGGATGATAGGAGTGGGAACAGCTGCCCCTCTCAGCCAGCGGAGTCTAGACCTGCCCCCAGCCCGAGCAGTAGCAACAGCACCACCACCAGCAGGATGAGCAGCAGCAGCACCCCTGCTGCCAGCAGCTCCTCCTCTGTGCGGCCCACAAAAGGGTCCACAAAAGGGCAGTCGCTGAGGGCAGTGGGGGCGGTGGTGCCCAGGGACAGCTATGAAAGGGAATATGACTGTGCCTCAGCAGCAGTTGATACCTACCTGGACGAGGAGGCGTGCATTGATCCCAGCAACGATCCCTTGGCCTACTGGCCTGGCAAGACCAACGTGTGGCTGGCCCTGTTCAAAGGGGATTATTGTCATGCCCCCTGGCCAGGGGATTATTGTCATGCCCACCAACCAGTGTCCCCAGCAAGCGGGTGTTCTCTGTTGCAGGGGACATTTGCGCCCCGCACCGCCTGAGACTGAGGGCCAAGTTGGTGGAGTAGTTGATCTTCTTGAAGGTCAACCTTCCACTTCTGGGATTCCCTGAGCTGCCCCATGACAAGGAGTGATGGTGGAGAAGCACACACACCATCCCATGCCAGGGGCAGTCTTGGCAAGGGGCTCCTCGTCAATAAGGGTTGCTGCTGCTGTGCTGAGGAGCTGTCCCTCCCTCCCACTGCTTCAGTGGCACCCTCCCTGCACCCTCCCCCCCCTCTCTCTTTCATACTACATGGCCTCGGCCGACCTATCTGACTGACTGCATGCTGAAGGGTGGCATTGGGAAACTGTAAGCCTGCCAGCTGGCCTCTGGCTAGATGGTCTCAGCCCGCCTATCTGACTGGCTCTCTCTCTCATGCTGCACAGTCTTTGCCAGCCTATCTGAGTGCCCTGCCAACTTGGTGCCAAGGTCCCAGCCTGCATTTCCTACTTCCTCTCATACCACGCTGTCTGACTGCCCGCCTGCCCACCCACCCAGGTTGCAAAGCTTGAACCCTGCCTCAGTCTGCCTTCCTTCTGCTCATGCTACGCTGCCTGCCCGCTCACCCAGGCTGTCAAGCTTGAACCCTGCCTCAGTCTTCCTGCCTTCTGATCATGCCACGATGCCTGTCTGCCCGCCAGCCTGCCCAGGTTGCAAAGCTTGAATCCTACCTCAGTCTACCTGCCTTCTGCTCATGCCATGATGCCTGTCCGCCCACCCGCCTGTCCAGGTGGTCTAGATCAAAGCCTGCCTCAGTCTTCCTGCTTTCTGCTCATGCCATGCTGCCTGCCCGTCCGACCAGGTTGCAAAGCTTGAACCCTGCCTCAGTCTGCCTGCCTTCTGCTCATGACATGCTGCCTGCCCACCTGCCCACCCGCCCAGGTGGTCTAGATCAAAGCCTGCCTCAGTCTGCCTGCCTTCGGCTCATGCCACGCTGCCTGCCCATGCCCGCTTTCCAAGGTTGCCAAGCTTGAACCCTGCCTCAGTCTGCCTGACTTCTGCTCATGCCACTCTGCCTGCCCACCCACCCACCTGCCCAGGTAGTCTAGATCAAATCCTGCCTCAGTCTGCCTGCCTTCTGCTCATACCATGCTGCCTGCCGGTGCCCACCTGCCCAGGATGCCAAGCTTGAACCCTGACTCAGTCAGCCTGCCTTCTGTTCATGCCACGCTTCCTGCCTGCCTTCCTGCCCGCCCCCCACC
>QEPC01006482.1:589206-608952 GCA_003113815.1 Sphenodon punctatus | reverse complement strand
AAAAATCCAGGCTGGGCAGGGTGGGTGGGGGGTGTCCCCCCTTCCACCCGCGCAGCCGGGGAGGGTGGAGGAATTGTATTCCATTGATTTCAATGGGGACACAGTGCCCCATTGAAATAAATGAAATAAAACCGGTACCAGATACCGGATTTAATCCAAGAATCCGGTTCGTTGAGAACCGGAAAACCGGTAAATCCGGTATCCGGTAATTGCCCCAGGGTCCCACCTCTACTGGCTACCCACTGATGCCCACTGTTTGTGCCTGACTGATGCCCATCACCCACACTCCCACCCGCAAACCAGTGAGGTCACTAACAGATAAAGCCTTTCTTGTCCTCAAAGTAAAAAAAAAAGTTTACAAACCTGACAGCTGTGCCCGCTGCTTGCTCCTCATCCGAGGATCCAGCCACCACCACTGAAGGTCCAGGGGCAGCAACCTCTTCCTCCTCCTCCAAGACCATCAAGTTGGACCCCAGTCGGGGAATCATCCCTGCACCCTTTTTCATTTTTTTTTTTAAATCACGCAGCCAACACACAGTCACCCACCACACACCAACACTCACCAACCAGCCAAACAACATAGCCAAACACAAACAAACAGCCAAAACACACAAACCGAACAGCCACCCAGCCAAACACACACTCTCTTGCCACATGGTTCTGTACGCACTTGAATTTCCGGTTTCCGGAACAATCACACGCTCTCATGACACTTTTCTGAATGCCCAAACCGAACCGAACATGGCTGAACCAAACGCCGCCCCGGACTGCTTTTGCAGGAGGGGCGGGGTATAAATCCATGAAATAAATAAATAAATAAATGGCTGAACCCCAACCTGGCAAATGACCCGAACGCCCAAACCGAACAAACAAACTGAACTGAATGACCGAACCCAAACCGCAACCTGTTCGCACATCCCTATTATGTAACTTGATGGGGTGTCAATTATTGTTACCCTAGAGCTGCAATGATTCACAGGCTCTCTATTTCCACCTTGATCACTGTTGTCTTTTAATTGAATCTGAATATTTTATGTGCAAGACTTAGTAGGAACATAGCCTTTTGGCCTTACTTAGTCTTCATGCAGAGAGTATTATATAGAAAGTCAGCAGGTGGATAATTTAAAGCCAAGGGGCAATTTCTCCTACATTCAGGAGAAAGGGGTAATTGAGTCACAAAATGAATGTAGTAATAATGAATGGTAAAACAATGGAAATGAGTGAAACACTGCTTGCATTCAGATCTGCATAAAGACTATCAAAATGCCACTCCAAGAAATGAATGGAAAACAAACCTGTCCCAAGACAATTACTAGATGAAGAATTCACAAACAATGTGAAAATCAGTCACATATGAGTGTCAGATATCCTCTAGTCTGCCCACATTGCTTCATTTTTCTCCCTGCTAGAGTTCACAAGTGATGAAAGAGACACAGATTTGCCATTTTAGAAACTACGTATTTCCAGGAATCATGTTACTCCATTTCCAAATTGTTCATTTGCAACAGATTTGTGTGTCACTATGAGGAACACAAACACAACTGTTTTAACCCTAGTATTATCCCTTGAAAAATACAACGTTGCATGTATCACAGGCAGATTTTTACCCCAGTCTTTTGGCATTAAAGTGTCGAATATATCAACTTACATCAGACCTCTGGGGGTACATGTCTACCCCATGGGAAAATGAATTTGGGTATATTACAATTGGGTTGTGGTAAAAATTTACTTTATGGTAAACCAAATTGAGGTAGATTTCTAACCCAGGGTCTTTTTCACAAAAATAAAAAAAATGGTTCATGGTAACCAACTTTCCTTTGGGGCTAGTGTGTGTGGTGTGTGGTGTGTGTGTGTGTGTGTGTGTGTGTGCGCGAGAGAGAGAGAGATGTGCAGGTGTCAATGTCCTAAAAGGGCAAAGTTGGAGAGCCACTAGAGATGTGCACCAGGGACCCATGTCGTTATTCATTTTCATTTTTGTTATTAAAAACTCATTCGTTTTTGTTAATAACGGAATTTCATTTTTCGTTATTGGTGTTGCTATTGGTATCAGTATCAGATGAAACCAAAACGTTTGTTTTCGGTTTTGTTTCCATTTTTGTCAGCTTGTGTGTGTGTGCGTGCGTGTGTATGCGCATGTGTGGTAGAAGTGTCAGTGGCAGAAGATTTAGAAGACTGCATCTCATTATGGCCCCCCTACACACAGAGCCTACCCATGTGCTGACGAAAACGGAAACATAACTAAAACCAATATTTTGATACTAATAACGACACCGATAACAAAAATATTTCATTATTGATTTTGTTATGGTTGTTTTCGTTTTCATTATTGTAATAACGAAAAAGCAAAATGAACATTTTGTTTTTATTCTCGAAATAACAAAAATGAAGTGCACACCCCTAAGAGCCACTACCTTTTGTGAGTTATTGCAAGAGATGTGCACCCAGGGAAGGAATATGCCCCAAGAACTAATACTTGTGGTTGTGAATACTCTAATTCTTCTTTTGGAGCATGACAGCTTATTTACTCTAGGTATTTAAATTGTAGGAATTTCTGAGGTATAACATATCGTTGTGATGGGAATAAGTTGCAGGAGTCAACCCTGGAGTCTAGTCCACTCATAACCCTCATAGCACCTGAGAAATATCGTCCAACTGAACTTTTCTGGGTGGTGAAGAGGGCTGGTCGGTCGGTCTGGCCTCCCTCTGCCTGGAACTGGAATCTTCCAGTACCCACTGTGACATTTTTGTTGATTACTTCATGGATAAAGTAATCAGAGATCAGATTGCCCAAAGAGACTGGATTGCAGAGATTGCAGAGACTGGTTGGTTCCCTGGGGGATTGCTGACACCTGGCTCTCTCCCCTTTCCAGGTATTTCTGCTAGGGTTGGGCCCTGGGGGTGGAGGGATGCAGAGACGGGCTGGTTCCTTGGGGGATTGCTGACACCGGACTCTCTGGGGCATCAGCCCAAAGGGTGACCCCCCAAAGGGTGTCGGCTGTTGATCAGGCTGTTTGTGGGAACCGTGGTGACCAGGAAACTTAACCAAACACCTTTTGGGCAATTTTGGACCTGTGCTGCTTCTGCTGCTGTTGCAGGTCCCATCTGCTACTGCCGGCTCCACATGGGTCAAGGTCCACGGTTGGGGGTCCCTTTGAGGGCTTGTCCCTCAGGATAGACATCTTTCTTCTGGCCCCAGGTGACATCACCCCCTCAATCTTGGGAGGAGAGGAGGTGGGGCCAAGGAAGCCACCACACACCAACTGTTGGGAGTTGGAGGGGTATATCAGTGACCTGTGGCTTGGCAGCGCCGCAGGCATGACCCGCAGGTTTCGCACTTAAGAGCTGCGCCAGTGGGACTGTAGGGGGTGTGATGGTGGGCTGGATATTTGTTTAGGGAAAACTTGTGAGGGGGGTTATGTGTTTTGGGTAGGGGGTACTATGTTGTGGGAGGTTGGGGATTTTCTCTGGCCTCGGTGTGAGGGGGGCTGGAGAGGGAGTGGGATCTTTTCCCCCAGTGTGAGTGGGGGGGAAGGGTCCTGAGGGGGTGGTGAGTGGGTGGTATGGGGGAATTGGTGGGGAGGGGATCTCCTTTGCCATGTGGGCACAGCAGCTGGGAGGGGTGGAGGTCCAGATGGGCGTGTGTGAAGCCATTGGGGTCGTGATGGGGCAGGGGAGATATGGTCCTTTGGGGGGGGGGTGAAATCTGTGAGATGGGTCAGGTGTTTGTTGCCTGTCCCTCTCATGTCCCCCCAAGCAGGTGATGAAGTGGGTCATGATCAGAGGACCCCCTGGCCTGAATCTGATGCTGCTGAGCGCAAGGTCAGTGGTTTTTATATTGCTGCTTTATATTTATATTGTATTTATTATATTGGTATTATTATATTTTATATTTTTAATGCATTTGTTAGCTGCCCCAAACTGCTGTTAGCAGGAGGGTGCGGGGTATATATTGGTAAAATAAATGATTACATTGTAACACCTTGAAGTCTCTCTTCTGTTTCACCACATGCTCTTAATCATATACTATGCATGATTGTATGTGGGCACACTCACCAGTTACCGTCGTGTCTCTAATCTTCCCTTTTTAGGGAACGTTATTGAATGGGCAGTGGCTCTGCAGCTCCAGGTGCATCTGGACAGTATCAGTTTCCTTGACCCTTTTCAGTCTGGGTTCCGCCTCGGCTACAGTACTGAAACGGCGTTGGTGGCCTTGGTGGACAATCTCCGCCAGGAGATGGATGCAGAATGTTCAACATTTCTGATCCTGCTAGATCTCTCAGCCACTTTTGATACCGTGGACCACGGGCTGCTGCTGAGACAGCTGTGAGAACTGGGGGGTCTGGACGGGACTGTCCTTGGGTGGTTCCACTCATTCTTCTTGGGGAGAAGCCAGCAGGTGGTGCTGGGGGCTGAAACATCAAGCCCTTGGGCCTTGACCTGTGGTGTTCCGCAGGGTTCGATCCTGTCTCTGTTATTATTTAATGTGTATATGCAGCCCCTGGGGAGAGGGTTCAGGTGCGATGTCACCAATATGCTGATGATACTCAGCTGTACCTCTCATTTTCAACTGATCCAGGTCCTGCTGTCTCGTTACTTTCTCAATGTTTGGAGGCCGTGGCGGATTGGATGCGGCAGAGGAGACTGAAGATCAATACCGATAAGACGGAGGTGATGGTAGTGGGAAGGGCGAGGGAGGTGCTGGCTCCTCTAGTGGGGGGGGGCGCCCTCCTGTAGCCCAGCAGGTTCAGAGTCTGTGGGTGGTTTTGGACTCGAGTCTTCATCTGGATCGACAGGTGGTGGCGGTGGCTAAAGCCACTTTTTGCCAGCTGTATCTGGTATGGAGACTGCTTCCATACATCTCCGGGTCTGACCTGGTCACTCTCATTCATGCCTTCATCACCTTGAGGTTAGACTACTGTAATTCACTCTACGTGGGGCTTCCCTTGTTTCTGGTTCAGAGGCTGCAGCTAGTGCAGAATGCGGAGGCCCATCTCCCGATGGGGACAGGGCAGTGGGAGCACATAACACCTGTGCTCCCTACTTTTCACTGGCTGCCTATAGCGTACCGAGCCAGATTCAAGGTGTTAGTATTGGTTTATAAAGTCCTACATGATCTGGGCCCCTCATAACTCAGGGACTGGCTCTCCCTCCATGCCTCAGAGTGAGCCCTTTGGTCTTCTGAGGGCACCTTTCTGGAGGTCCCCCATGTTAAACAGGGGGCCAAAATGGAGAGGGCGTTCTTGGTGGCTGGGCCGCAACTTTGGTTCCCAAGGAATCTGCTACCTTTCTGTTGAGCTTGCAAGACCTGGCTGTTTTCCCAGGCCTTCGGAGGGGAGGGTGGGGTAGGTAGGGGGGATGGGTTTTTTAATAGATTTTTAAAAAATTGTTGTTGGGGTTAATTTTTAAATATTTTAATTACTGATGATTTTTATGAATATTGTTTTTGTTTTACTTGTGTTGTAAGCTGCCCTGAGATGCCGTAGGCATGAGGGGGCAGCCAATAAAATTAAATAAATAAATAAAAAATAAATTAATTATATACCTACACCAATTTAGTTTCTGAGGGTTTATTCCTAGAATTCTAGTTGGATCCCATTTCTAGTAGGCCTACAACCCCTTTCATTAGAGATTGATCCAAGGCTTAATTTGGAAAAATAAAAATAAAAAAATAAATGCAATTGCCAGGGCCCAAGCCTGCCCCAGAAACACCGTCCCCTCTCCCAGAGATTGTCAGAGAAGGGAAATTCATTGTTCTCTAGGTAGCAACCCAACCATCAGACTAACCTGCATCTCTACAGCCAGTGCTTAATTTGTAATATATGTATTGCCAGGGCCCACACCTGCCCCAGAAGCCTCATTCCTGTACCCCAGAATGTGTCAAAGACAGGAAATTAATCCTAGTTTCCAGCTGGCACCACAACTAAAGAACCACCCTACCTCTCTATAGCTGAAGACAAGCACTCTTCCGACTTAATCTATATAATGACCAGCACAGAGGATGGGGAGGCAAGTCTTCAAAGAAAGCCAAGTGAACTTTCCAGTTTCATTTCCAACCCTGAAATGAGCAATATCAACCTTTTCGTGGTCTGTCACATTTTATGATGCACACTTCTACTGGAAACATTTCCTGGGGTTCAAAAGTTCCTTGAATTTGTTTGTCAAGGCTGAGCCCTGGCAAGCCACCTCTTTCCCTATTTAATTTATTAATTTATTTATTTAACATATTTTTATCCTGCTTTCTGCACCTCAGTGGCTCAGAGCGGCTAACAAAATGATAAAAACAACAATATAAAATCACTTGAACAGTTTAAAAATCATAAAAACATCCTCCCCCCCAACCCTCCCCCTTGCTCCCACCCCAACCCTCCCCCTCATCCCTACCCACTCCACCCTCCCCCTCACCAAATGCCTGACGGAACAGCCATGTTTTACAGTTCTTCCGGAAGGCCGGAAGGTCCGGGGCCAATTGTGCCCCCACCGGGAGGGAGTTTCACAGGCACAGTGCAGTGACTGAGAACACCCTGCTCTGTGTGGCCCCCCGAGACACCCAGGGGACCTCCAACAGTCCCCCTCATCCCTACCCACTCCACCCTCCCCCTCACCAAATGCCTGATGGAACAGCCATGTTTTACAGTTCTTCCGGAAGGCCGGAAGGTCCGGGGCCAATTGTGCCTCCACCGGGAGGGAGTTCCACAGGCGCGGTGCTGTGACTGAGAATGCCCTGCTCTGTGTGGCCTCCCAAGACACCCAGTGGACCTACAACAGTGCGCCCCCAGCTGACCATAGGGGCCAATCCAGAACCCGGGGAGTGAGGTGGTCCCGCAGGTAAACAGAGCCCAGATTGTGTATGACTTTATAAGTTAAAACCAACACTTTGAATCAGGCCTGGAAGACTACTGGCAGCCAGTGCAGAGACCGGAGCACCGGTGTAATATGCTCCCAGCATCCCAGTCCCACAAGGAGCCGGGCCGCTTCATTCTGCACAAGCTGCAGCTTTCAAGCCATCACCAAAGATAGCCCCACATAGAGCGCATTGCAGTAGTCTAATCGAGAGGTAATAAAAACATGGATGATCGTGGCCAGATCCAGAACTGAAACCAGTGGCCGAAGCCACCGCACCAGACATAACTGGCAGAAGGCACTCCTCGCCACAGCCTCCACCTGGACATCCAGGCGGAGCTGCGCATCGAGGAGCACCCCCAAGTTCTGCACCTGGGACGTCAGTGGAGGGCAGACTCCATCAATCGATGGAGCTGTCACCTCCATCGACCTACCCACTAGCATTACCTCTGCCCTTCAATTCAGACTACTTTGAAGGTTGCTAACTTTGCACATGCTCTTGTCACTTGTAGGCGCTCTCTGAAAGACAGGAAGGCTTCTGGGAATTCCCCTGAGGGGTTGTCTGATTGGCCTGCATGGACATTTATGTTTGAAGTCTAATTTTATGTTTTTATGCTTTATGGTTAAGTGACTCTTGATCTTTATTGCTACGCTGTTTCTGTGTTTTTTGTGGTGTTTGTTCTTCTTTATGTGATTAATTCATTTTGTTATGACTTACAGTCAAAACAAATAAACTTTTACTACTACTACTACTACTACTACTCTGTCTTGTCAGGATTCAGTTGCAGTCGGTTAGACCTCATCCAATCCCCCACAGCTGTCAGACAGCGGGTAAGCACGGAGACAGCCAGGCCTGGGTCAGCTGAAAATGAGAGATACAGTTGGGTGTCATCTGCATACTGATGACATTGACGCCACACCCTGAACTCTGATCACTTCACTAAGTGGCTGCATATACATGTTGAACAGGAGAGGGGGCAAAACCGAACCCTGCGGGATCCCACATGGGAGGTCTCGGTAAGATGAAAAATAATCACCGAGTACCACCCGCTGAGTTCTCCCAGTCAGGAATGAGCAGAACCACTCAAGAACAGTCCCGCCCACTCCTGCACTCCCGCAGGCATGTCACCAACATCTCGTGGTCAACAGTGTCAAATGCTTCCGAAAGATCCAACAGGGTTGATTGACCCCAGTCCTTTTCTTGGCAAAGATCATCTACCAAGACCACAAGCGCTGTCTCAGTGCCATGCCCTGGATGAAAACCAGACTGCGAAGGATCCAGATAACCAACATGGTCCAGATGCCCCTGGAGCTGCTGAGACACTACCTATTCAATAACCTTCCCTAAAAAGGGAAGGTTAGAGACAGGCCGGTAGCTGGCAGGGGTGTCAGCGTCAAGCGATGGTTTCTTGAGCAGAGGCCACACCACCATGTCTTTGAGACAGCTTGGCACTTTGCCCTCCCATAGGGAGGCGTTGACCACCCCAACCAGCAATGGCCCCATTGTCTCCCAGCAGCTCTTAACCAGCCAGGAGAGGCATGGATCTAATTCACAAGAAGTGGCTCAAACCGCCCCAAGCGCCTCCGCCACCACGTTGGCGGGTGTCACCAGCTGAAAGTGATCCCATAAAATTGGACAAGCTGGGACTTCTACAGTCTCTACTCCCCCCACTGCATTAAGTGTGGCATCAAGATCTTGGTGAATCTGAGCAATTTTCTCCACAAAATAATCTGCAAAAAGGTCACAGTGTGCGGAAGATGACTCAACCCCCGGGTTGAGGGAGGCCGGACTGACCAGCCCCTTCATAACCCAGAACAACTCCTCTGGACAGAATTTAGCAGATGCTATGAGGGTAGCAAAGAACTCCCCCTTTGCTGTCCGCATAGTCATGGCATAGGTCCGTAAACTGGCTCTATGTCGCAATCTGTCAGCTTCATCATGAGAACAATGCCACTGTCACTCCAACCATCACCCCTCTAGCTTCAGGACCCGCAGCTCCTCAGAGAACCAAGGAGGCCTGTGGGGCCGCTGTTTGGGCAATGGATGTCTGGGAGCCAATTGATTGATGGCCTCAGTTAGCAAGATGTTCCAAAGCTCTACAAGGTCATCAATGAGACAGTCATCATGGTCAGAGGGTAACTCCCCCAGAGCATCTAGAAACCGCACTTGGTCCATCAACCTCCAGGGGCGGACTATTTTAATAGGTCCCACACCCTGCCGGGGGCAGACACGAGCTAGAAGGGGGGTCTTCGGGAGGTAATGGTCCATCCATGACAAGGGCATAGTTGTTATTTCTCCCATTAACATTTAATAGGGATGAGCGAACGTGGAGGCGGGGGGTTTAAATAAATTTTAAAAATTACGAGGTTGGATGGGGGAGGATTAGGTGCTCCCTGATGCCCCTTCCACCCGCGCAGCCTGGAGGGGGGAGGGAAAACCGGGACCCCTCCTGCCCGAATGGGTTCGCCCCCCCCCCCCGAATCAGTTTGGGCCGAACAGGCTGAACCGAACAGTTTCAGGTTCAGCCGAACCCCGAACAGACCAAACACTGAACCCCACCCCCCTGTGTTCGCACATCCCTACCAATTAAGCCCCATCTACAGCTGAATTTAAACCAGGAGTTTTGTGATTTAATCTGTATAATGGCCAGCAAAGGGGTAGGGTAGGAAAGTCATTAATGAAAGCCTAATAAATAATCCATTTCCCCCCTGACTTTTGTTTCCATACTTGAAATGGTCAATATCAGTCTTTTCCTGGTCTTTCACTTTTCAAGGTGCACTCTCCTGCTGGGAAAATTTCTCAGAGCTCAAGCTTTTCTTGACTTTAATTGCCAGGGCTGAGTCCTGCAGCTACTTCTACAGGAAAGCACCCACCCTTTGCTGGGTGCTTACTCTTTCATTACAAACATATCCAAGAACTAAGGGTTTATTATCATCTCTGTCATAAGCTGTGATACTGGTAGCCTGTTGGTAGGCATGCCGCTTTGGGTATAACATTGTAAGGACTCAAGTACAGCATAGTGCAGGCAGTGACCTTCTAAGAAGGTCTGCTCATTGCCCTAGTCCCATCCCTTTTGGGGGCTAGAAGGGAAGCAAGCCCTGACATTTAGTCAGTTAACATCCAGCCACAAAACCAGAAGGACCTAGACTTGGCCTCTTCAGGGAACTGGCCAGGGTGTTGACTTCATGGGAGCTTCCTGTAATACTGACCTAGCCCAGGGCTACAGGATCTGTGGGGAACATCTGCCATAAGGTGTAGGATTGGTAATGGAAGCCCAGAGGCTTAAAATGTCAAAATGTCTCTTGTGAGTTGGAGCCCAACACTATAGTAAATTGGAATTGGTGACTGGAAAACAGTTTGTGGACTGAAGTGAGCTGATCTTGAAAGGGGTTTTGCGGCTGGCATCCTGCCACCTTGTCACAGGTCTGTTATGTATGTTGTTTTTGTTTATATTAGCAATAGAGGCAATGCGGACAACCAAATACAACAAAAAACCCACCTAAAGAGTCGAGGAGTTTAGATCTTAATCTATGTTTCTTGACTCTTCAGTATATTTGACAAGTTAGATAGCCGATTAAATTACAAATGTATAAACAAAGCACTTTGTGCTGACACACAAAGCAACATAGGGGACAAGTCAACAGTGAGAGAAAGACTGGTGTCAGCAGAAGTGAATACTAGTGTTCTAGGTTGACACACAATACAGACTTTGGCTGGAAAAGAAGAAAAGTATACCCTCAGTTTTAATCTAGTCCTCCTACTTCCCAGAGCATGAAGAAGACTGAGAATAACCATTCCATGGGTATCTGACTGACATTGTTGAATGGAGCTGTAGAGGGGATGATAACTAGTAGAAATGAAATTAATATGCAAAGTGAATGCTGAATTTGATATATATGGTATATTTGAATCCATTTTAACAACATGGATAAAGAACGGTCGTCATTTCCATATTCATTCATGGTTTCAGATCTTTTGTTTGGTATTTCTGTGTTCTGTATTACGATCAGTTTGGTGTGTATTTTGGTATTTGGTAATTCATTCACATCTGTATTTTGGTAAATTGGTATATTTGGTATTTAGTGGATTTTTATCCTGTTCTTTTCTGAAGGATCAAGGCAGCTAACAGCATCATAAAAACATACACCTAAAATATAGAAAATAAAATGTATAAAGCCAATTATAAAATACTCATACTCCATCTCTAAATCTTAACCCTGTCTATTGAATTCCTGGCCAAATAAATAGGTCTTACGTTGCCTCCAGAAGATGCTCAGGCTAGGGCTTTGGCAAACCTCTAAGGGAGGTGTGGAGCAGACACTGGGAATGCATCTGTGTGCCGATTTTGTATGGACTCTGTGACTCTTGTTCACAAGAGGACATGGAGGTGGAGACGATTCTTTAGATACGTAGGGTCCAGGCCATTTCGCATTCATGAATGTGATTGTTGCATGATGTCAAACAGATGTATCAATCACATCCACGTTCTAAAACCCTGCCACATAGTATCTACTAGGGATGGGACTATCGGTATCAGATTAATCCGATAATGCTGATAATCAGCGATATTGGATTAATCTGATAAAACCGATACTGTCGGTATTGGCAAACCAGTTTTTTAACATTGCAAATTTTTTGGATCTTGAACAGTGCGGACATTTTAAAAATGGCAGCAATGTTAAAGATCCGGAAAATCAGCAATGTTAAAAAACTGGTATGCCAATACTGATAAAACTAGTATTGGATAAAACTGATACCGGTAAAATCAGTAACCGGTAATTCCCCAATCGTCCCATCCCTAGTATCTACTATGCAAATGAAATAAGTGAATGTTGAAATACAGTTACTGTATATTTTTGATATAGCACCAGCAATTTATTTTATTTATTTATTTCAGTTTTCTTTTATCCCTCAACCCTCCTGCTCACAGAGCAGCTTGGGGCAGTTCACACACAGTCAATAATTCACAATTTAAAATTCATTAAAAATACTAAAAATACACTAAAAGGGCAGCACCAATTCCCCACTCCCTTAATTCACCCTACCCTACCCATCTCCCTCTCCAAAGGTCTGGAGGAACAATCAGGTCTTACACTGTCTTCGGAAAGAGGGGAGGCCTGGGGCCAGGCGAGCCTCCATCGGGAGGGAATTCCACAGCCTGGGAGTGGCCAGCGAGAATGCCCTCCCCATCATCACCACCTGGGAAACCCAAGGGACTTCAAGTCGGGCATCCCTGGCCGACCACAGGGCTGCAATACAATTTGGGTCCTGCAGGTAAGCAGGGCCAAGGCTGTTTAATGCTTTATAGGTCATTGCCAACACCTTGAATTGGGCCTGGAAGATAATAGGCAGTCACTGCAGAGAACGGAGCACTGGTGTAATGTGCTCGTGATGACCCACCCCCATTAGGAGATGGGCCGCTGCATTCTGCACCAGCTGCAACTTCCAGACCGTCCCCAAGGTTAGCCCCACATAGAGTGCATTACAGTAGTCTAATCGAGAGGTAATAAAGACATGGATGATGGTGGTAAGATTGGAGTCCGAGACATACAGCCACAGTCATCGCACCAGATGTAATTGGTGAAATGCTTCTCTAGCCATCGCCTTAACCTGGGAATCCAGGCAGAGTTGTGAATTGAGGAGCACTCCCAGTCTACAGACCTGAGAAGCCAAAGGGGGGCAAACCCCATCAATGACAGGAGATACCACCTCCTCAGCCCTACCCACCAACATCACCTCCATCTTGTCAGGATTCAACTTCAGATGGCATGCCCTCATCTAGTCCCCCACAGCTTCCAAGCACTGGGTGAACACCGAGACTGCCAGGTCTGAGTCTGCAGAAAAAGAGAGGTGAAGTTGTATATCATTGACGTACTGATGACAACGCATGGCGAACCTTCTCATGACCTCGCCTAAAGGCTGCAAGTACACGTTGAATAGGAGGGGGGACAGAATAGAACCCTGTGGGACTCCACACACAAGGTTCCAGGGAGATGACGTATACTCGCCAAGAACCACACACTGAGTTCTACCGGCCAGGAATGAGCGGAACCATTGAAGAACAGTACCACTCACTCCAGCCCGGTCCCGCAGCCAGGCCACCAACATCTCGTGGTCAACGGTATCAAATGCTGCTGACAGATATAATAGAATTAAAAGAGATGATCTGCCCTGATCTAATTCATGGCACAGGTCATCAACCAAAGCCACAAGTGCAGTCTCTGTGCCATACCCAGGACAAAAGCCAGACTGTGAAGGATCAAGAAAACGAACCTGATCCAGATGCCCCTGAAGCTGCTAAGCCACCACCCGTTCAATAACCTTCCCTACAAATAGAAGGTTAGAGACTGGCCGATAACTGGCCAGGGAGTCAATGTCCAGAGATGGTTTCTTGAGCAGATGGCGCACAACCGCCTCTTTAAGGTGGATCGGCACTCTGCCCTCTGAGAGGCATTGACAACCACCACCAGCAACAGCCCTAGTGTCTCCTGGAAGGTCTTGACAAGCCAGGATGGGCATGGATCTAATTCACAATGTGCCTGGCATTGAACAATCATGATTAGGACCAGGCCAAATGAGGAGTTGACAATCTAGAATGAGCAAGAGGAAGGCCAACAAGGTCAGGGGCACATTGGGAGAAAGAGGGATACTGAAGCTGAGAATTTGCAGTTGCACACGATTAGCTTAGTTTTGAGGGAGAAGGGGGATTCTGAAGGATGTGGCAGTATAGAGACAGGTAGAATACATTTTTAAAAAAAAGCATTTGGTAGGTTGGGGTTTTGGCTAGGGTTGTGGGGGAGAGTAGGAGTTCTTAGGAGATGGTGGGAGTTTTATAGTTTGGATTTATTTTTATTGTTTTATTAATTGCAAGATGCCCTGAGCCTCTATGGGAAGGGTGGCATATAAATAAATAAATAAATAATTTTTTAAAAAAAATTAAATAAGCAAGCAATCTATGGTGCTGTGGAGCCAGGGAAAGCCTGATAGAAGAGGATTTTTTGTATGCAGGGAGAGCGAGAACAGAACATATATATTCAGGGAGGGAGTTCCAGACATAGGGGGCAGTACGGGAGAAGGTGTTTAGGGAGAAGCAGACTTGGGTGTAGTGAGGGTGGTGGCAGAGGAAGAGCAGAAATCCCATGTGGGAATGTAGTTGAAATTTGGAAAATGAAGACAGACAGATGAGGAGGAGAAACACTATGAAAAGTCTTGAAGGTGAGAACCATAAGTTTATGATGGATGCTAAGGAGGAAGTGGACACAGGGGACAGAGAAGAGAAGAGTTTAAAATGATCAAAGCAGAAGGTGAGGTGAATGACAATGGCAGTGAGTGTTCACCAGCATTGAGAGGTCAAGGTGAGAGCAAAGTCGGTAAGTGCCGCTGGGGATAGGACTAGGGGAGGTCAGGCCTATTGCCCCAGGAGGGACTACAGATGGGAGTACAGATTGGTTTCCCATTTACTTCAATGGGAGAAGCTTTCCTATTGACTTCAGTGGGATCCAAATCCATAATAAGTCCATACATTACAGATCTGACTCTGCAACGGATCCAAATCCATAATTTTATCTGAATGCTCATCTCTATTACAGCTCACATTGGGCCCACCACATTTTTGACCTGAAAGTACCATAGGATCAGGGCCAGCCCACACATTGGACAGGTTGGACACTTGTTCAGGGTAGTGGCCTTCTGAGGTTAAGATCCCTTTCCCCCCAGCTGGGTCAGTGAGAGAAAGAACTCTCCCCACTCGCCAGCCAACTCCAAGTTGGGACATGCAATGTGTGTACGTATGAGGAGAAGGCAGCAAAATATTTAAGGCTGACCCTGCATATGGTAGATTTTCAAAACCAAAATTGACACTGATATTCAAAAATAAACTGCCCTTCAAAATTAAGTGACTAGTAACCTGATCCTCAAAGTCCTTTCCTGGCATAAACCGATTGAATGGACTTATGTTGGTGCAGCACTTTGAAAAGCCACGTATCAGGGCGCATTTCTCAAGCCACTTACTCCAGAGTAGTCCTGTTCACTTCAGTGAAACTATTCAGAATATGTGGCTTGAGGACTGCAGCCTATGGGTGCAATCTTTTACCAATAAAGTCAATGTGAGGTGAGCCATTGACTTCAACGGCTGGAGCACTGCAGCTTGAAATCCTAACATTTACACGATTGTCCAGCAAGTGTAATTTTAACTTTTGAAAATCTACCCCATAGCATATACGATGTGGGAATAAAACAAAACCAAAGAAGTATAGTGACAAAATACTTCAAAGCCAATCAGTCATTTATTTTCTTTCCTATAAACTTAAAGTGACTTTACTGTTGATGTCACATAATAGAAACGTAGTCAGCAGCACCCAATGTGCATAGCAAATGTCAAAACAAAAAACACTGCATGTTTTTGTTTATGAACTCAAGTATATTTTTTCAAATATTAATATTAATCCATTACACATCTTGTTTAACATTCACCTAATAAATATACAGACCTCATCATGGCTGAATAAGCCAGCCTAAAAATAGTCTTGTTTCTCTGTATTTACTTTGGGTCCACCCAGGCTACTTTCCTGTTCAGATGAAGAGGAAAATGAAATTGGTGGTAGCACCCAAGTTCCAGTATATACACTATCAAACTTTAAAAGCAGCATATCTATAATGTTAGGGGTTTTTTTATCTTTTATTTTCCTTGTGTTCATTTAAAAATACAAGCTGACTCTGTAGAATGATTGCAGCAGGTTATAAATGATGGATGGAAGTGAAATGAAAAATTCCTACCTCCCCTCTTCTGTGCTGTGTAAGCAGAGTTTTGCCATTTCATGTGTGCGGCTGGATAAGCTGTACATACAAACACAGAAATAAGAGTTTCCAAGTCTCAAAACTAAAATCCCATTTGGAACTATGCTGCTTTAGAAATTCACCATCTCTTGCCCGTTTCACACTCCAAGTAACTTTGCCACAGCACCACCGGAAGAAGGAAACGGAAACAGTGGGTAAAATAAGACGTGGCAGCAGCCCTCTGTGGCCTGCTTTGGACCAGACCTCACCTGCATGTCTGTGCAGGTTCCATCAGATGTTGACCTGAGATTACCATTTCATGTGTGTGAATTCACTGAATATGATTGCCCCGGGTCGTGTTGGCAGTTACTCTGGGTTCTGACCTCAGAAAACATCCAAAGTCACCATCTGGGTTAAGGTCCACCTGATTGGGCCACAGCAGGCCAGCACATTTGTTTGTTCGGGTCTGCCACTGCCTGTCATGGCCTGGGGTAGGACGCTGGGTGCAGTGTGGAGGTGGGGGTGGCCAGATGCATGTTCGTGCTTCTACCCGCCCTACCTGATGGCCTAGCCGTGGTCATGTTTGGCCACTGACCTGACCCAGCCTGGACCATGTCCAATGCGTTTTTCCTCCCTGGGTCATGTTGGGCCACCATTACGTGTCTTTTTACCTAGTTCATGTGTTTAATTAGGCTACAATTTTATGGTTAACCATAAATAATTATCTTCTGGGAAAGTTTTTGCCCAGTCCAGAAACCACTGAAAGGCTGATACACTCTCTTACCGTGACTTATTGGGAGGGATCCTATCATAAATATCTCCTAGAGCTCTTCTAAGATTTTAGAGGAGTGCTGGTATCAGCCTCGCATTCCCTCCCCCCCCCATGAAAAAATGGGTCTTGCCTGTATAAGGACCTGTCCTCCATACCCCCTTTCTTATCTAAGGCTGCTTCTACACGAGTGGCGAGAAGCAGTGTACTGTGTTCAAGAACGCACTTCCTGAAAATCCCTGTGGGGTGCATTTAGATGCAATGGAACTAGCTAGCTGTCATAGGAATTGCTGCTTGCCTGGTCTCTTTGAAGGCGCATTTTGGAAACCCTGATATCAAGGCTTCTAAAATGCGCCTTCAAAAAGACTGTGTGAGTGATGATTCCTATGGCAGCTGTCTACTTCCGGTGCATTTAAAAGCACCCCGCTGGGATTTTCAGGAAGCGCGTTGAAGAATGTGCTGCATCCAACTGCTCATATCAAAGCGGCTTAACAGAACAAAGGGGGATCATTTGTCTTGACAGTAAAGTTCACAGGGTCACATCTTTTTTAGGATGGATTTTGTGATCTTATTGCTATTCATCTCATAGGCGGATGCCAGCTTTATGGCCATCCCACCAAATACAAAGGAGTCCTCTGAGACCTTCCCCTTCTCCAGTTACACACAAGGTCTCATACAAAGGGCGGACTTGACCAGAGTAGCTTCACTGGCCACTGACTTTCAGGAGAAATTGACTGGTGTGGTTAAATGTCATTTAAGTATTTACTGGTTAAACTAAACTGGTTATTGATGCAGTCTGTTTTGCCAGTATTATTATTATTTATTATTATTATTATTTATATAGCAATCAAGAGTTATAGGCAGGTCCCTACCCACAGGGGGCTTACAATCAAAGAAACAAGAGAGAGGCAAACATTTGGAGAAACATGAGTACATCATTCATGAGGTTGAGAAGTTGCAGGTGTACATGCTTCACTTAGTTATAGGAAACTAGATTCTAGTTATAGGGAACTAGAAGGGGAAGAGGACTCATGACAAGCTATGGAAGGCCTGATGGAAGAGACAGGTTTTCAGGAGGGATTTGAAACGTGGGAGGGAGGAAGTAGGGGGGGGCGTGCATGTCATTTTCATTATTACAATAATGATAATGAAAATTGTCATTTTCATTATTGTTATTGCAATAACGAAAACAACAAAAATAATAATCAAAATAAAAATGAAAACATTTTGTTTTTGAAATAAAGGGAACACACTGAAAAATGTATTTCTGGCTATAACATTTTTGTTTATTATTCAATTGTGATGAAATATGGAGTGCTTATACCCCCAATGGAGGTCACAATGTGTACCAGGTTTTGAAATGATTCAATAAAGGGAACAGATGTTAGAAGTGATTTAATGTTGTGATTTTAAGAAAAGCTCCATACACATTCATGGCAACAACTTCTTTATCTTACATCCAATTTGCATGAACCCCTTGAATATCATATCCCTCCACAACCTTAACACACCTGCCAATTATCAGAAAGATTGGATGAAGGGTCCCGATGGCATGACATTAACTTGAAAATACATTTCCAGCTGTAACATGTATATATTCCATCCTGTTTACAAGATATTTGGCAGGAATGTATCACATAGCTCTCCTGTCATCTCTGTAAAACTACAGGACAATGTGATAAAGGGACCCAATTTTATAAGCAATTGACATTGTCCCCTTGAAGACCATTATTCAGATAAATAGGAGCACATGCAGTGCCAGTCAGAGACAGGCACCTGGCATGGCAGGGGGAGAAAGGCTGTAGGAGGGAGGATGTGGAACAACCCAAAAGACTCACAAACACATTCACTGGCCAATTAATGCATGCTTCTAGCTTTACAGGACCAATCAGCAGTGGCTTTGAGGTAGGCATAGGGGACGCCGGGGCAGCCCTCAGGTGGGCATAGAAGGGACATAACTGGGACTTTGGGGATAGCATCCTAGCAATAGTTTACACATCCAGGCTGTCTAATTATCATCACAATCACATCCTGCAGCACTGTGAAAGAGGACATAAGAGAATCTCTATTGGCTCTTTCCTAAACAGATGCTTCTGGTAACAAGTGGGGGAAGAGATGTTGGGGGTGGTCACAGCACTGAATGAGGACATTTGGTTAACATTTCTGCTGGCCAAATGGCATCACCAACAGATCTTATACCACAGTGACATGTAAGAGTATCCCTGGCATAGGATCCTTCTCTGCATATGTTGTGCAGCCATATAAAATTGGGACCCTTTATCACATCTTTCTGATATTTTTCAGAGATTATAATAAAAGTATGATATACAGCCCTGCCAAATTTCACTACAAAGATGTTACAGTCAGACATATATGTTTAAGTTAATTGCTTATACAACCAGGACCCTTTATCCAATCCTTCTAAAAGTGGGCAGAGATAGTAAATATGGGAAGGGGTATAACCTTGCTAAGTTTCATCTACATTAAATGTGAGGAAAAAGACTTTACACCTAAGAATGTATATGAAGATTTTTGCAAAATAAATTAATTTTAACATTGGATTACTTTATTCAATCTTTTTGGAATTTAGTACACATAATTCCTTCCATTGGAGGTATAAGCACTCCAAGTTTCATCCAAAAATAGTGAAAAACAAAAAGGTTATATCTGAAAATGTTTTCTCCATTGAAACCAATGGAAAACAAAAATGAAAGCAAAAACAAAAACACTTTGATAAATATGAAGACAAAAATGATAGATTTAAACAACAAAAACAAAAAAATGAAAACGAAAATGACATTGGCCCTTGGTGCACACCTCTAGAGCGAATGTATTCAGGAAGGGAGTTCCAGGCATGAGGGGCAGCAAGAGAGAATGGGCAAAGATGTTTAGAGAAGCAAGGGGGTTGTGAGCAGGTGAGGGTGGGAGTAGTTGAGGAGCTAAGATTCTGGGCAGAGACACTGGCTCTATGGTATCATATTTAGGTCTATAGAGGCCCTGACTTTAATATTAGTTGCTGCTTTTCTGTGTCCTGCTCTAGTGTGAGATTGCAAACGGCGGGGAAGAAGGCCTGCACATGCATACAGCTTCTAGGAAACCACTGAACAGACATGTATGTGTGGGTGAAGCCTAGGGATGGGCGAACGCAGTTCGGTAGTTCGGAGTTTGGCCTGAACAGAACTCGGCCTGTTCGGATGACCGACCTTGAACATGAACCCAAACGCGAACATACCAAAGAAACCGAACGGCAAAATGGCCAAACAGTTCGGATCGCGTTCGGGTGGCAAAAAAAGGTTCACTGGAAGGTCAAACATGACAGGGAGGTGTCAGTCACTGAGGAGCAGACTTCCAGGCACCAGGG
>QEPC01006482.1:540479-573671 GCA_003113815.1 Sphenodon punctatus | reverse complement strand
TTTTCAACTGACCCAGACCCGGCTGTCTCGTTGCTATCCCAGTGTTTGGAGGCCGTGGCAGAATGGATGCGGCAGAGCAGACTGAAGCTCAACCCCGATAAGACGGAGGTGATGTTGGTGGGGAGAGCGAGGGAGGTGTCGGCCCCCCTGATTGGGGGGGTTCACCCTCCCATAGCTCAGCAGGTTCGGAGTCTGGGGGTGATTCTGGACACAGATCTCCACTTGGAGCGACAAGTGGAGGTAGTGGCGAAGGCTGCTTTCCGCCAGTTATATCTGGTGCGGAGGCTACGTCCATACGTCTCCAGCCCAGACCTGGCCTCCCTGATCCATGCCTTCGTCACCTCGAGGCTGGACTACTGCAATGCGCTCTACGTGGGGCTGTCCTTGTTCCTGGTTCGGAGGCTGCAGCTAGTGCAGAATGCGGCGGCCCAGTTCCTGTCGGGGATGGGCCCTCGGCAGCACATAACACCTGTGCTCCGGACTCTGCACTGGCTGCCAATAGCATGCTGAGGCAGGGTCAAGGTATTGGTGTTAATCTATAAGGCCCTTCACGGTCTGGGCCCCTCGTACCTCAGGGACAGCCATGCCCTCCGTGCCCCAGAGTGGCTCCTTCGGTCTGCCGGCGGTGCCTTCTTGGAGATCCCCCGTGTTAAGCGGGGGACCACAACGGAGAGGGCATTCTCAATGGTCGGGCTGCGCCTTTGGAATTCCCTCCCGGAGGAAGCTCGCCTGGGCCCAAGCCTTTTAACATTCCGGTGAATTTGCAAGACCTGGCTGTTCACCCAGGCCTTTGGGGAGGGGGGTTGGGGGGGGGGTTTATCTCCCGCCACCCTTTTTATTGTATTTTTTACTCTAGCCTGTTTTATTATTGTGATTTTATGTGTGTTTTAATATATTTTTATAATTGTAATTTATGTCCTTGGAATTGTTAGCCGCCCCGAGCTGTTCTCAGGAGGGGCAGTATATAAATTGAAAAATAAATAAATAAAAATAAATAAAATATACCTCATTCCTCTCATATAAAGTTGCATGCCTTGCTTAAATGTTTTGCTAAACTAAACAGTTGGTTTAGAGTCTGTGAGGTTTTCAATCAAGATAACTTACTAAGAAAGTTAGAGATAACATAGTTGCTGCTGTAGAACAGGCATGGGGTGACAAGTGCTGAGGGGTTTTCTAAAAGCTGAATTTAGCAGCAGTGTTTTAAATGGATTGGTATATGGATTTCTCCGGTCCTGCTGCCCATGGTAATGATGTTGTCAGTGGTAGTTTTTTTCTCTCTACATAGGCTCTGAATGTTTGAATGAAAAACAGCAGCAGTGAGGAAAATCAACGGGAAGCATGTATGGTCTTATAAACAACCCATGTCTTTGCAGATTGGAGGTGGAAATGAACACTTTTTTCTTTGTTAGCCCAAAGCTGTAAGCAATTAAAGTTGTTACAAACCTTCTAGTATTTCTTTCAAAGCCAGAGACAGCTCAGTATCCCTGGGCAAGACAATAGACCTTGCTCCCCTCACTTTGTTTCCCACCCTTCCCTCAGTCCCACTGCAGCTTGCCGGGGGTGGTGGTGGGGAATCTTTACTACACTGAAGACAATGGGAGGTTGCCACTGACTCCAGTGGAATCAGGATTTCACTCCAGGGATTGTCTTCAGTTGTTTTTCCACCTCTTTCTCCTTCTCTCTCTCTCTCCAGCAGCCTCTTAGTCCAATACCTTTTTATAGATAAATTTTTATCTCTTTCTCAAGGCTTGTCTAGACTGAGTCTTGTTTCCTTCTTTTGGGACTGGCCTAGACTATGATTTTGTACCTCTTGGTACAAGACTGCTTCTATCACAAGGTGTTTTATATTTAAATCAGTTTAGTAAGGTCAGTTCAACCAATTTTAGCTTAAACGTGTACTACTTAAACAGTTTTAGTGCATGTGTGGACCCTGGATTTCTTGTACTGATTTAGGCCCATAAAATGGGTGTTACATTTTATTATACATGTTGCAGGGCACCACTGCAGCCAATCACCATGATGCCTCCACCCAGTTCCCCTGGGTGGAGATGGGTGTTGGCCGGTGGGTGGGGAGCATTTCCCTGGGTGTAGATGGGTGGGAGTGTCTGTGTAAACGCCACTTTTGGTGGGTGTTGGTGAGTGTTTCCTCCCGGCCAACACCCATCTCCACCCACACCCACCCATGGAGCAACCGGCAGTGGCATCCGTTGCTCCGTGGGTGGGTGTGGGTGGAGATGGGTGTTGACCGGGAGCAAACGCTCACCAACACCCACTGAAAGTGGCGTTTACACAGATATCCCCACCCATCTCCATCCAGGGAAATGCTCCCCACCCACCGGCCAACACCCATCTCCACCCAGAGGAACTGGGTGGAGGCATCATGTGTGCACAGAGCCCATGGTGATTGGCTGCAGTGGTGCCCTGCAACATGTATCAAATCAAATCAAATTTGTTTATTTGTTTGGCTATTGCCATATACAAAATATTCAACAATTCAAAAATACAAAATTAAAGATTAAAATGATACAACATAGTAAACCATTCCACCTTCAATACAAAACCAAACACCATATATACAATAATAAATAAACTGAACATAAAATTAGTCATTTTAATTGTTTTATCCTTATTCCACCTCCCCCACCTGTTTGTCCCATTTTTCCCTCAAAAGAGAAGCTCTAAATCCAAATTTGTCCACTATCTTTGAAATACGAGTGTGTTTGTCTGAAATACAATAACTTAACCACTCATATGGCCCAGGGATGGCATAGAAACCTATCTCCTCCCCCATCTCTTGTCTAAGAGCTTAATAGAGAGGACAAGAGAGAAAATAATGTATTAGGTTCTCCACCTCCTCCGACCCACAAATGCATATCCTTTGATCATAGGGTTTGCCCTTATACCTTCCCCGTGATACTGCTGACTCAAAGCATTGGAATCGGAGGGTTGTGAAAGCTCTTCTATGTTGGAATTCCTGTATTTCTAGAAGATAAGAGCTACCCTCCTTAGGAGGAAGAAAAGTGCCATATAATGGAACAGTTTTGACTAAGAGAGCAGATGCCCTTCCCACCTGCAAGGCTATGTCCAGAGATCTTTCTTTTAGAATTCAAATGCTGTTTTTCACAGGGAATTGAGTTAGGAAAGGGAGTGGTAGTCCCAAAAGATTGAATTGATTTTGAACATAATTCGTCCAAGGAAACGCCTTGGAGTCCACTTCCTCTTTCCAACATTTTCGCACCAAAGTATCTTCAACCACGGCATTTAATCTTAATGTGTACACTAATAAACAGTTCTTTACTTGAACTTCTAACATGGGGAAACCTGTTTCCAACCTGACCAACGCTGAGGGTACACCTACAGGAATTCCCAGAATTTTTTTGAGGAATTTCATCTGCAATGGCTCCAGTTTTGTTGAAATTTTGGGGGAATACCCCCACACCTGAGCCCCATACAATTTTTTTGCCAGTATTTTCTTTTGAAACACCTCTAATACTGGGGCAAAAAGGCGACCACCTTTGGTGTAGAAAATATTTTCAACAACCCTTACACTGGCACTTGCTTCTTGTTTAACTGAATTTATATGGAACTCTCAGGAACCATTATGAGAAAACGTTATCCCCAAATATTTTAAGGAGAGAACCTGCTCAACCTCTCCCTGGCTCTATCTTTGAAAGAAAAAACACCTGGTAACAAATGTGACTGCCGCTCATTTATGTCCACTTGTGACTGGCAACTTGCTAGGTTATTTGAACCAGCCATATCCTGGCTGCTATCCTTCCCTGATCTTTTAGCCCCACACTGCTCATGCTGATGGGGCATCACTTTACCTGGGGGATCTTTCAGGACACTTTCACCCTTATTTCCATCCTCGAAGCTATTCTTCAAAGCCACCCTTGTCACACTACTACCTCCCTGTAGCGACTGACCTATCAGGACCTTTCCGGGATCACTTCCCAGAGATGTATGCAAGGTCATAACATTTCCTCCAACTGTCTTATAAATAGGTGTGGAAGCAGCTGTTGGGGCCTCTAAACTTGTCAATAGGTCTCGGGGGGGACTTGGGGAACTTGTAGTTACTACCGTTCCTCTTCCCAACTTTATGTTTTGTAGTACTCATACTCCTAGATGGGTCCCTGCTCTAGCACATATAGCATCAAGTCTTCCAAGGATCTCAATGAAATTCATTGGCTGCTGAAAAGAACAGCCTTTTAGCTTAGAGGAATCAAGGTGCGCTAAATGCGCACTCTGGTCATGCGCTGAAATTGATTGAACTTCCAGCTCCATAGTTTCCTCCCTTTTTTGATTTAATTCCTGTTTTAGAGTCTGCCTTTCCTGCACCAATGTAGGGTGTGGCAGATTCTCCACACCCACAGGAGGGATCATCCTTCTGGTAACTACCCGGGGAACTTCATTACCGTTAACCCGTCGAGACGGGGATAACTGAAGTAAGGTAGATGAACCAGGAATCAGAGAAGAGAACACCCCCTTTTCTTTCTCTAGCACAGGAAAAACCTTTGACTTAGTAGGGGAGGGATCCTTATGGAGAGTACTGGAAACATAAACTCCCCGGTTATTTAATTTAGCCTCCTTTGCTAAGATTCGTGATACTATCTCTGCTGATTTAAACGTAGCTATAAACATCCATCGCTTTTCACGAATTAGCACATGGTGTATTGCTACTATATCTGAGCATAAAAAGGAATCTTCCAACAAAACCCTCAAATGCTCTGCAATATCCAGTGCAGTATTCCAAAGAGGGAGTACCCCTGAAGGCAATGGAAATACTACAAACACCAACCTATCAGGGGTATATACTAATCGGCCCCCACCCTCCATAACGACTACTCCCTCGGGAGGGGAAGTCACAATTCCCCTCTGATCAGGAGGTTCCACCGAGCGTAACTGGGGGAGCTGGACCTCTACACGGGCTTGATTTTTCATATAGTCCAACACCCATCTCCACAAACACCCACCCACGGAGCAATGGATGCCACTGCTGGTTGCTCCATGGGTGTGTGTGGGTGGAGATGGGTGTTGGCCGGGAGGAAGCACTCACCAACACCCACCAAAAGTGGCATTTACACAGACGCTCCCACCCATCTCCACCCAGGGAAATGCTCCCCACCCACCGGCCAACACCCATCTCCACCCAGAGGAACTGGGTGGAGGCATCATGTGTGCACAGAGCCCATGGTGATTGGCTGCAGTGGTGCCCTGCAACATGTATCAAATCAAATCAAATTTGTTTATTTGTTTGGCTATTGCCATATACAAAATATTCAACAATTCAAAAATACAAAATTAAAGATTAAAATGATACAACATAGTAAACCATTCCACCTTCAATACAAAACCAAACACCATATATACAATAATAAATAAACTGAACATAAAATTAGTCATTTTAATTGTTTTATCCTTATTCCACCTCCCCCACCTGTTTGTCCCATTTTTCCCTCAAAAGAGAAGCTCTAAATCCAAATTTGTCCACTATCTTTGAAATACGAGTGTGTTTGTCTGAAATACAATAACTTAACCACTCATATGGCCCAGGGATGGCATAGAAACCTATCTCCTCCCCCATCTCTTGTCTAAGAGCTTAATAGAGAGGACAAGAGAGAAAATAATGTATTAGGTTCTCCACCTCCTCCGACCCACAAATGCATATCCTTTGATCATAGGGTTTGCCCTTATACCTTCCCCGTGATACTGCTGACTCAAAGCATTGGAATCGGAGGGTTGTGAAAGCTCTTCTATGTTGGAATTCCTGTATTTCTAGAAGATAAGAGCTACCCTCCTTAGGAGGAAGAAAAGTGCCATATAATGGAACAGTTTTGACTAAGAGAGCAGATGCCCTTCCCACCTGCAAGGCTATGTCCAGAGATCTTTCTTTTAGAATTCAAATGCTGTTTTTCACAGGGAATTGAGTTAGGAAAGGGAGTGGTAGTCCCAAAAGATTGAATTGATTTTGAACATAATTCGTCCAAGGAAACGCCTTGGAGTCCACTTCCTCTTTCCAACATTTTCGCACCAAAGTATCTTCAACCACGGCATTTAATCTTAATGTGTACACTAATAAACAGTTCTTTACTTGAACTTCTAACATGGGGAAACCTGTTTCCAACCTGACCAACGCTGAGGGTACACCTACAGGAATTCCCAGAATTTTTTTGAGGAATTTCATCTGCAATGGCTCCAGTTTTGTTGAAATTTTGGGGGAATACCCCCACACCTGAGCCCCATACAATTTTTTTGCCAGTATTTTCTTTTGAAACACCTCTAATACTGGGGCAAAAAGGCGACCACCTTTGGTGTAGAAAATATTTTCAACAACCCTTACACTGGCACTTGCTTCTTGTTTAACTGAATTTATATGGAACTCTCAGGAACCATTATGAGAAAACGTTATCCCCAAATATTTTAAGGAGAGAACCTGCTCAACCTCTCCCTGGCTCTATCTTTGAAAGAAAAAACACCTGGTAACAAATGTGACTGCCGCTCATTTATGTCCACTTGTGACTGGCAACTTGCTAGGTTATTTGAACCAGCCATATCCTGGCTGCTATCCTTCCCTGATCTTTTAGCCCCACACTGCTCATGCTGATGGGGCATCACTTTACCTGGGGGATCTTTCAGGACACTTTCACCCTTATTTCCATCCTCGAAGCTATTCTTCAAAGCCACCCTTGTCACACTACTACCTCCCTGTAGCGACTGACCTATCAGGACCTTTCCGGGATCACTTCCCAGAGATGTATGCAAGGTCATAACATTTCCTCCAACTGTCTTATAAATAGGTGTGGAAGCAGCTGTTGGGGCCTCTAAACTAGTCAATAGGTCTCGGGGGGGACTTGTGGAACTTGTAGTTACTACCGTTCCTCTTCCCAACTTTATGTTTTGTAGTACTCATACTCCTAGATGGGTCCCTGCTCTAGCACATATAGCATCAAGTCTTCCAAGGATCTCAATGAAATTCATTGGCTGCTGAAAAGAACAGCCTTTTAGCTTAGAGGAATCAAGGTGCGCTAAATGCGCACTCTGGTCATGCGCTGAAATTGATTGAACTTCCAGCTCCATAGTTTCCTCCCTTTTTTGATTTAATTCCTGTTTTAGAGTCTGCCTTTCCTGCACCAATGTAGGGTGTGGCAGATTCTCCACACCCACAGGAGGGATCATCCTTCTGGTAACTACCCGGGGAACTTCATTACCGTTAACCCGTCGAGACGGGGATAACTGAAGTAAGGTAGATGAACCAGGAATCAGAGAAGAGAACACCCCCTTTTCTTTCTCTAGCACAGGAAAAACCTTTGACTTAGTAGGGGAGGGATCCTTATGGAGAGTACTGGAAACATAAACTCCCCGGTTATTTAATTTAGCCTCCTTTGCTAAGATTCGTGATACTATCTCTGCTGATTTAAACGTAGCTATAAACATCCATCGCTTTTCACGAATTAGCACATGGTGTATTGCTACTATATCTGAGCATAAAAAGGAATCTTCCAACAAAACCCTCAAATGCTCTGCAATATCCAGTGCAGTATTCCAAAGAGGGAGTACCCCTGAAGGCAATGGAAATACTACAAACACCAACCTATCAGGGGTATATACTAATCGGCCCCCACCCTCCATAACGACTACTCCCTCGGGAGGGGAAGTCACAATTCCCCTCTGATCAGGAGGTTCCACCGAGCGTAACTGGGGGAGCTGGACCTCTACACGGGCTTGATTTTTCATATAGTCCAACACCCATCTCCACAAACACCCACCCACGGAGCAATGGATGCCACTGCTGGTTGCTCCATGGGTGTGTGTGGGTGGAGATGGGTGTTGGCCGGGAGGAAGCACTCACCAACACCCACCAAAAGTGGCATTTACACAGACGCTCCCACCCATCTCCACCCAGGGAAATGCTCCCCACCCACCGGCCAACACCCATCTCCACCCAGAGGAACTGGGTGGAGGCATCATGTGTGCACAGGGCCCATGGTGATTGGCTGCAGTGGTGCCCTGCAACATGTATAATAAAATGTAACATCCATTTTATGGGTGTTAGAGTGTCTGTGTAAAAAGGGCCCATGTGAACACCGAGCAGGATGGGTGGGTGTGCATGCACACTCCCGTACAACATCCACCTCCATCCATCTCCATTCACCTCCACCAATGGAGCACTCTGGAAAACTGGAGGAGGCCCTGTGGGTGGAGGTGAATGGAGGCTGGTGGTGGGGTGTGTGTGTCTGTGTAAAGGGACACACACAAACCTCCACCCACTGTGCCAAAACACCCATCTCCCACCCACCCCCATTCATGTAAAAAGGGCCCATGTCACATTAATTAGTTTCCACTGTTTCCAGTGGTTACAATTAGAAAGAGGAAAGCTAAATCCTCAAAAGCATGTAATCATTCAATGCAAAGCACAATGGGAACTGTAAATGTCCTGATTCATTTTGACTTAGCAGCTCTTGAGGAGCATGCAATTCCTGATCAATATTTGCTGGTGGTTATTTTTATTTTATTTTGATTTTGGGGGGAAGGTGGCATTTGCTCAGTAACAGTAGACACTTTATACTGTATTGTATACTCTCCTATTGAAAGTGTTTCTACCTGTACAACAATGTTTGCCATTACAATAATTTCTGTATAATGTTGAACATTGAAAATGAGAAAAGCAAGTAGCAATGATAGGCATGCAGTCATAATTCTGGTGCAGATTGCATTCGCTGTAGGAATGAGAAGATGGCCAGAATAATATTCTCTGTCATGCCCGCTATATTTCCATTTGGCATCCTGTTCCCCAAGTTTGCATTGCTGTGGCTGTTTTATAGATCCTTTTACACAGACACTCTAACATTAATAAAATGGTTGTTACATTTTATTATACATTGTACAGGGCAACACTGGAGCCCTGCAACATGGACCCTTTTCACACGAGATGCCTCCACCCAATTCCTCCCTCCTGGGTATGTGGGTGGGTGGGTGGGGGGGCATCCTTGCACACAGCAGTGAGTGTGGGGATGGGTGTCTGCCCATGGAAACACCACGGGCGGTGGATGGAGGTTGGTGTGTGCTCTTGATGCACACCCATCTCCACCCATCACCCACCCACAAGTCCTTTTCATACGAATGGTGGTGGGTGGGGGGATGGGTGTTCTGGCATGGTGGGTAGAGGTGTGTGTGTGTCCCTTTACATGGACATCCACCCACCTCCACCCATGGGGCCTCCTCTGGTTTTCTGGAGGACTCCATGGGTGGGTCATCAGTGGAGGTGGGTGTTGCGCTGGAGCACGCACAAGCCCCCACCCATCACCCACGGTGTTCACATGGGATAACACCAATCAGACACCCATCCACCCACCTACCCATTGGCGGCTGTTTACACGGATGTCCCACCACCACACACCCACCCAAACACCGAGCAGGGGGGACATCCATGTAAAAATGGCCACAGACACACTAGCACTGATAAAATGGGTGTTACATTTTATTATACATGTTGCAGGACTGCAGGTGTGCGCTATGGGTGCCCTGCAACATGTATAATAAAATGTAATACCCATTTTATCAGTGTTAGTGTGTCTGTGGCAGTTTTTACACGGATGCCCCCACCCCGTTTGGTGTTTGAGCGGGGGGGGGCATCTGTGTAAATGGCTGGCAGTGGGTGCAGGGGATGGTGTCCACTTGGTGTTCATCCTTGGGTGTGAACACCAAGTGGGATGGGTGTGGGTGCATGTCTGCTCCTGCACAACACCCATCACCCACCCACCTCGTCCTCTGGAAAACCGGAGGAGAGGTGGATGGAGGTGAGTGTGTGTCCGTGTAAAAGAACACCCACCCACCTCCACCCACTGTGCCAAAATACACATGCCCTACCCACCTCCATCCATGGGCCTTTTTACATGGACGGAGGTGGGTGGGGGGATGGGGGTTTTGCTGCAGTGGGTAGAGGTCAGTGTGTGTCCATATAATGGACACACACTGACCTCCACCCACTTCCACCCACCTCCACCAACGGAGCCTCCTCTGGTTTTCCAGAGGGTTCTGTGGGTGGAGATGGATGTGCAATGGGTGGAGGTGAGTGTTGCGTAGGAGCGCACGTGTACAACCACATCCCGCTCGATGTTCACATGGGTCAACACTGAGAGGACATCCATCCCCCCCCCCCACTGCCGGCCATATGCATGGATGCCCCTCCCCCCCCACACCTACCCGAACATTGAGTGTGAGGGGATGCCCATGTAAAAACGGCCTGTGTAAAAAGGGCCAGAACCATTAAAAAAACGGAGGAGGCTCGATGGGTGGAGGTGGGAGGAAGTGGGTGTGCGTCTGTGTGAAGGGATCACACACACCTTCACCTGTCACCGGTGCACACCTGTCCCCACACCTACCATGTCCATGCAAAAAGGACCCTAGTCAAGAGTGGGTGGATAGTTAATAGCTTTCAATTTAGCTCCTTGAGAAAAAAGGGGGTACCCTACCCATTTCCCATACACTCTGTCTTGTCCTAAAATGTCCTTTAAGAGTACCTCTCCACCCACCCACCATTCACGTCGCATGGCTGCAGTGTGGCCCAGTGGGTGCCCTGTAACATGTATAGTGAGTGGGTAGTGGGTGGACAGTGTCTTGTCTGAAAACACCCAAAGGCCCATTATCCAATGTGTCTTTTATCTTTCCTGTTATCAAACTACTGTTGTTATGGATAGTTATGCAGTGATTGTTCTGAAGAATGAATAAGGTTATGAGCATTTACCACACACTCTGAAACCTCACTCCAAAACCACCAAAATAACTCTGCTGATGGATTCCACACACACACACCCCAATCATGTCTTTTCCTAGCTCCACTCTAGCTATAATTAGTCACTGGAAATTGTCTCTCTGTATGCCCAGAAGATATTCTATACTCCAGTCATAGTTCTTTTTCCTTGTTAGAGAAAATTCTTCAACTGATATAATCTCAGTAACCTAATGACCAGAAACACATTCAGGAGCATCATGGCTACTATCCCTCTTAACAAGGCTATAATAGAGGCTCAGGTGACAAATGATTAGTACTTTTGTACATAAAGGTACCAGTAAAAGCCAGGCACAAATGCTAAACATGAAAAGCACATGTTCATGGAATTTTACTAACTGCTTGCATTGTCATAAATAGAGCCCAATATTTTACTTTAATAAGCACTTTCTGTTCAAATGTAGTTATAAAACTAATAAGCTACGAAGTATGATAAAAATCAAAGCCACAATTCAAAAGCCTTTTACAGTTACACTGTAGCTCATTTCCAGTCAACAGGTCTGGGGGACATGTTAATGTTAGATGCTGCATTTGATCTTTGCACATTTGAGAGAAAACAATAAATCAGTTTTATGTGCTTCAAAGAGAATCAGTATTTGGAGTTAAATGTGTAGGCCATGAAACAAAACTGTTACAAATTATTTCAAGGCAGACTATTTCGCCTTCACATGGGGCTCTTGGTCAGAAGTCTCAGAGAGCAAGGATGGTGTCATTATATTCATTTTCCACAAGGGGAAACTGAAACGTTTTCAAATGGGCATGGCTGGGGGGCAGATCTGTGTGTGCTGCATGGAGCACCCACACACATCTGATGAGTGGAAGGGAATCAAACAGACCAGGGCTGGGTGTACAATGTGTGTGTGTTCCTACCCAAGCACAGTTTGGCCTGCCCCTGCACGGAGCATCCCAGATTTCCCCCAATGCTTTGTGCGTAGGGATGAGTGGGAGGAGCGTGGGTCATGTGAGTGCTCATCACCACCCTACGCTGCCATCAGATGGGCCTCTAGATGTATGGGGGATGAGTGGACCTGCGTGAACTTGTCTCATCTAAAATGGGTCTGAGGTCCTTTCAAATGGGCCACGTTGGGTGGGGGGGATGGGTGTGTGCCCACGGTGGGTGGAGGTGGGTGTGCGGCCGTTCCCCTGGGTGCACACCCATTTCCACGCACGGAGCAACCAGCATTGGAGTGCATTGCTCTGTCTGTGGGTGATGGNGTGGGTGTGCGGCCGTTCCCCTGGGTGCACACCCATTTCCACGCACGGAGCAACCAGCATTGGAGTGCATTGCTCTGTCTGTGGGTGATGGGTGGAGGTGGGTAGAGCACGGGAGTATGCATGCATGCCCACCCACCGCAGGCGCCATTCCTACAGCTGCCCCCTCCGCACATGTGTGCGGGGGGGGGGGGCTGAGACTCACTATTGCTAGCACTTTCAAGAGGTTTTAAACCAGCTTAAGTTAAATTGCTTTGTTTGATACTGCTTCTACTGATCCCTGGAAATCACATATCATACGCTCTTGTTCATTGTACCTGGACAGAACAGTGCAGTGGGGTTGTTTATTGTTCTTTGTGCCTAACCCTGTTTTAATATTATTAGGAGTGTTTTCAATTTTTATATGACTGTATTTTTATGTTTTAAGATTGTTAGCCGCCCCGGGCTGTTTTCAGGAGGGGCGGGATAAAAATGGATCAAATAAATAAATAAATAAATAAATGGGGCTCAACTCCAATAGAAAGATTCTGTCCCAAAGAGCTGTTAGCACATTGCTGCTGCTGCCTGAGAATGACTGTTTGGGAACTGTGATGAGCAGATACGCTTAGGATAGGCATAGCAGGAGCTTGCAAGAGCTAGCGCCCAGCTCTGTTCTATGCCTTTTCACAAATACCCAGCACAGTGCTGTGGGTAGTGTGCAGAGAACAACGAAAAACTGATCAGTCCTTTCAGAGTAGGCTAAGACCTAGCCTCAAACCAGGCTCTTACGAGTTCTAGAGTGATGGCCAGCCTGTCCTGCAATGCTGCCTCAGGTCCAACCACTCCCCCAAGGAAGCCTGCTTGTCTTGCCTCAACCACATCCCTCCTCCTGCCTGTCTCTAGTCCCTGTCACACCTCCCAGCTTCCTGACTGGCCAGCTAGCATATAAGGCTTGCTGGAGTACTAGGATGCTAGGTGGAGCAATGCTTTTCTCATTTTCTGTCTTTGTCTTAGCCCCAGTCCTTGCTCCCAGGTCTGTCTTTCCTCTACCCCTTACCCTCTGCCTTGCCCCTTGTCCTCCCGTCCTGAACCTGCACTCCAAACCCCACATCTGCTCATGTCCCAGACACCACTCACTCTGTGACCCTTATACTGAGCTTTGGGTGAGTGCTGGGGAGCTGTGAGCAGGTGCAGAGTGGAGCTTGCTGGCAGCCTAGCTCTTGGTTGGATCCAGCCCTGGTTGTTGGAATCCTCTCAGGAGCAGCCGTACTGCACCTACACCCAGGATGGAGAAAGCAGGTTTGGGGGGAAGGAGAAGAGATGGAGTATGTGAGAGGGGCTGAGAGTTTTTTAGTTTATTTATTTATTTATAATGAGTTATATGAGACAGGGGTTAAATGGATAGTTTATGTCTCCCCTTCCTCAGCTCCTACTCCCCAAACACAACCCAAATGTTGAAGCACTAGCTGCCACTGGGACAGTAACTTGTAGAAGGATATCCCAATATGCAAGCCCAGCACACCCATCCCATTTCCCACTAAGGCCCTTTTTACACAAATGCCCTAGCACCCATAAAATGGGTGTTACATTTTATTATACATGTTGCAGGGCACCACTGCAGCCAATCACCATGGGCCCTGTGCACACATGATGCCTCCACCCAGTTCCTCTGGGTGGAGATGGGTGTTGGCCGGTGGGTGGGGAGCATTTCCCTGGGTGGAGATGGGTAGGGGCGTTTGTGTAAACGCCACTTTCGGTGGGTGTTGGTGAGTGTTTGCTCCCGACCAACACCCATCTCCACCCACACCCACCCATGGAGCAACCGGCAGTGGCATCTGTTGCTCCTTGGGTGAGTGTGGGTGGAGATGGGTGTTGGCAGGGAGGAATATTACTGATATATTACTGAAGTTCTTCTAATTCTTTGGATTTTGTAACAAATAAGGAGATTCCAAAGCTCTACTTTTGTAAGTGTTGAACAGGAATTATCATGTGGTGTTGTTGCTGGAAGTAGAGACTGGGGTTTGCAGTTGTTATTGTTCTCTATCCTAATGTAATCGATAAGGTGGCTCGTTTTCTTCCAACCTCCACTGTCTGAATTCCAGAAGCATAAAGATGATGATGACAATGATCAATGATCATGACATTGCTTTCTCCTGCAGACATGAGACTCATGGGAGTTCTAAGAATGGTGCAGGTGGAGAGGAAAGAGTTGAGGAGGTGAATGGTATAACTGGAATCAGGAGAGTGTTTTGTTTATAGCTTCAGTCAGAGTGTCTGGAAAACATTACTGTGTAGCAGCTCAGGTGCAGAGGTCTTGGGTAACTGCAAAGAGGTCAAAAAGCTTTGACTCCTAAATGTTGGGTTATTGAAGATACTGATAATAGGTATCTTTAGGTGCTCCCAGATGTCCTGGAGCACCACCAGCAGAGCAGCCCCAGAGCACAGACAGCCTGCTAAGTCTCTACTCCAGCTCACCCTCAGGCAGGTAGCCTTTAAATGGATGGCCCACCCAGGGTCGAGGCGGTGCAGAGGCGGGGCAGCTGACCCATCTAAAAACATCCAATGAGCTACACGTTCACTGTCTAACTGGAGGAGAGTCCCATTTTCTATTAAGGGAGTTTTCAGGTTGGTACGATGCACACTTTGGAGGGGGCTGCAAATTTTTTTGCAATTTAATTGTATTTTTTGCCCATAAATAATTGTGTCCAGTGCTGTGAACTATGGCATCCAACAGTAGACAAGGCTGTGGCAGTTAGTTGTTAAGGTAGCAACTGCTCACAGATTTCTGTGAGCAGTATAAAACAATAGTTTTATAAAACAATGGGTATTTTCAGACGTTACGGGCGGCCGGTTCACCACAGTGAACCATCAGGGGGGGTGAACAGCGCAACCACGGCCGGGGGTGGGAAAACGACCCAAACAGACGTGCCGGGAACGGGACCATGGGCCGGAACCGGGCCGTACCATCGCGGGCCGCGGCAGCACAACAGACGTGCAGCCGAACCCCCGCCGGGTGCTAAACCCCCACAAGGCACTGGGCAGGGGCGGGACACAGACATGGCCGCCTGAGGGCAAACGAAGCCACAAGGCACACAAGGGAACGCCCACACAAGGGAAATGGGAAGGGAGGGGGGAAGAGCGAGAACAGGCTGACAGCCGGCACACACAGCGGACCCGCAGCGGGGCACAATGCACGACCACACGCCCGGGCACACACACACACACACCAGGGAAAGGTCGGGAAGGGGGGGCAGGGGCGCCCGGAACACCCCACCAGGAACAACGGGAGGGACGAGGGGGGGCACCACCAAGGGGCAAGGCACAGGCAGCAGCAACCCCCACCCCCACACCACCCCAGTCCAGTCCAAGGAGGCGCCCCCACAGGAACAGAGGCAGTCTCGGAGGGGGGGGCGGACCCCCGGAACAAGGCACGTTGGGGGCCCCCAAAGCACAGCGAGCCCGGCGGAGAGGGTCCAGGAGGAGGAGGAAGGGGGCCCCACAGTCAAAGGGGGGCACATGCAGGGCAGCCGGGTCCGGTGGAGCCCCTCTGCAGGTCCAGCGACGCTCCGGCAGCACCCACCCGGGCAAGGGTAACGGACCGGTCCGGTCCGGTCCGGGGGGGGCCATCCCCCAGGTTCCGCAAGCACCCGGGGGGGTGCAGTCGGTGCCAGGGCCGGCGGGGGAGGGCCGCCAGCAGCACACGGGTGGGTCGGGAGGCCACACCGAGCGCCCCACCCAGCCACGGGGACGGAGGGGGCCCAGGACCACGGGCAGGGGCAGCAGCGAGCAGCGTGGCGGGCGGGAGCTCACCGAGGCGGGGTCCGCAGGTCGGGAGCAGCCAGCGGGGACCAGGCCCCCCCCCGGACCGGGGCGGGAGCCCACACGGGGGCACCACACCGGGGGGGCCAGGGAGGCGATGCAGGGGTCACAGGCCGCCGCTGGGGGCCCCGGAGGCCCCAGGGCCCGGGTGCCCTGCCCGGTGGACCAGGTGGGGCCAGTGCAGCATGCCCCGGTGGTACCCCTGCAAGGACATGTAGTGGGCGATCAGGTAGTAGGCCTCGAAGGGATCGGGCATGGTGAGAGCCAGCTGGACGTCCACACGCGCCCACACCGCCAACAGGGATGACATCTCCACCGCGGAGGGCTCCGGCACACAGCAGGCAGCAGAAGGGGGCCACGGAAGATGCCCCAGCTCCAGAAGCCGCTGGAACGCCGCCCCACGGGTGCGCTGGTACCCACGGGCCCCGTGAACACAGGAGAAGTAGCTCACGGCCAAGGCAGGGCCACCCTCGGCCAGGCACTCCGAGTAGGCGCCCAGACCACACACCACCAGCGCTGACACGGTCTCCGAGGCGCTCCAGGGCACATGGGCGCACAGCACCTCCGGGATGCGCCCCTCGGGGAAACGAGCCAGCCCCAGGGCCTCCGCATGCAGCCGGCAATCACGGGCGCTCACCACATGGCCAAAGTAACGGAGCCCGGAGCTCAGGCTCTCGTAGGCACCTGCACGGCTCCCCGGCCCGGCCAGGAGCAGCTGCACGGCAGGGGTGTGCCACAGGTCGCACAGAGACATGGTCTCGCGGAAGGCCCAGATATGGGGGGCCCCTTGGGGGCCGGACAGCGGGAGCCCCATGGATGGGCAGCCAGCCATGGTCCAGCACAACAGGGAATGGGACACGGAGCCCGGAGGGCACACAGACTGCCCAGGGCCGGGAGAGGCTCGGCCCGGCCCCCGGGACAGGGAACACGGGCCCGCACCGCAACATTGTAGCACAACAGAGCGAGGCGTGGGGTGCGGGCCCGGCACAGCTGCAGAGAACAACAGCGAGCTCTCTGTCTGCCTAATCGCACCTTCAAGGCCATCCCGCTACAAACAGCGAGGGGAGGGGGCCCGGGGTGCTGGGGGCGGGAGCAGCCGGAATGCACCGGCACAGGGCGCGCGCAGGGCCGCGAGGCCGACCCCCGGGCGGGGCCACCAGCACCGGGCCGGCATAAGCGCTCCCAGCCCCCACCGGGGCCCCAGCACCATGGAGCGCGATAGGGCAGGTGGGAACTGGATGTTCCTCGCGCTCGCGGCTGAGTGGCACCGTGACCACACTGAGCAGCTGTGCCTCCTGACCGAGAGGGTGCACCTGGCCGTCCGCCTGCGCTATGTCCTGGCCCTGCGGGCTGGCGTGCGCCTCCGGGGCCAGCAGGCCCGCAGGAGAGTCCGTGGCCGGCTCAGGGCTCGGCGCCGGGCCTGGGGGGCGTGGCTGGCCGCCTGCCGGAGCCTCACCCGGCCCGCTGCGCTCCGAGGGGCCGCGAGGCGGTTCCGCTGGGCAACGCAGACCCTCCGCCGGGCAGCGCTGCTGGCTATGCCCATAGCGCGGAGCCTATGGGTCACGGAGCGGCCCCAGGCCTGGTGGGAGCGGGCCCAGGCCCACTGGGGGGAGGCCGAGTGGGGGTCCCACTTCCGGATGGGCAAGGCCACCCTGCTGCGCCTAGCGGAGCTCCTCACGCCCTGGCTGGAGCGGCAGCACACCTCCATGCGGGAGCCCATCCCCATGGTCCAGCGGGTGGCCATAGGGGTCTGGGCCCTCGCAACGCCCGACTCCTGCCGCTCCGTGTCCCAGCACTTCGGGGTGGGGCTCAGCACGGTCGCCTGCATCGTGCGGGATGTGTGCGAGGCTGTGGAGGGCGTGCTCCTCGACAGGACCATCCAGCTCCTGGACCAGGGCGCTGTGATGGCTGGCTTCGCGGCCGGGGGCTTCCCGAACTGCATCGGAGCCGTGGACGGCACACACATCGAGATCCTGCGCCCGGCCGCGGGGGAGGCCCTGGAGTATGTGAACCGGCACGGATACTACTCCCTGCACCTGCAGGGGGTGGTGGACCACCGGGCCCGCTTCATAGACATCTACACGGGCAACTCCGGCCGGAGTCACGACGCCAGGATCATGACCATCTCCCCCTTCTATGCCCGCATGTACCGGGGGGACTTCGCGGACATGGGCATGAGGTGGATCGAGGGTGTTCCCATGCCCCCCTGCATCCTGGGGGACCCCGCCTACCCCCTGACCCGCTGGCTGATGAAGGTCTACCCTGTCCCGAGCACCCCTGCGGAGCAGGTATACAATACCCGCCTGTGTGCGAGCCGGACCGTGGTGGAGCGTGCCTTCGGGGCCCTGAAGCAGCGCTGGAGGAGTCTAGCTGGCCGCCTGGACTTCACCGTCCCCACCTCCGCCCTGGTGATCGGTGCCTGCTGCGTTCTGCACAATGTGTGCGAGACCGAGGGGGCGGCCCTGGAGTACCCCGAGCCCCACCGGCCCCCCGGTCCTGTTCCCCTGTACGTGAACGCAGGGAACCCCCGGGAGTACCGGTATGCCAAAAGGATCCGGAACGCCCTTGCAACCCACATCGCCCGGGGGGGCCCGCTGTGAGGGCCTTCCCGCCCCTGGGGGCCCCACCCCCCGTTCCGTGCCCATGCCCCTGTACACGCGGTCCCACAGCCCTGTCCCCCCCACAAACGGGCCGGGGACAACTGTCTCTTTACAACACTTTATTGCCCACACAGTGCACACAATCACCCTGTGCCCCCTCCCCACCCCCGTCCCCGTGACCCCGTCCACCACCCGCCCTCATGTGGCCCTCCCCCTCCCCCCCCTTCCCACCATCCCCCCGCGTTTCCTGGGCCGACCCCTCGTGCGGCCGCTTGGGCCCACCGAGCTCTGGGAGCTCCCCTCCCCCCCACTGTCCGTGTCCCCTGCCGTGTCCTGGGCCGGTCCCGGCCCCGGCAGGGGGCCGGGCGGCGGATGGGCAGCTGTGCCCGGTGCCCCGGTCGCGCCCCGGGGGGGCTGGACCCTCCGGAGGCCCGGGGGCACTGGGAGGCGCATGCGAGGGCCCTGGGGCCGGGGGGGCGCCAGGGGCGGCAGGGCTGGGCCCGGGGGCGCCGAGGGGCCCGGCATGGGGACCTGGGCGGGCAGGGCGCCCGGAGGTGCGCCGGCCATCACGTAGGCACACATGGTGCCCGCATGCAGGAGCAGGGAGGTCCCAATGTCGTGGGACCTGTCCATCTTTGCGCTGTGCTCCCGCACCATGCCCTGTATGTCCTGCCGGAGGCCCCTGAGCAGCCCCTGCTGCCGCTGGTGCTCCCGGCGCTCCCGCCTCCGCTCCAGGCGCACCTCCGCCTCCAGCCGGCGGTCTGTCTCCAGGGCCTTCTCCATGGACCGCTCTATGGCCGCCTCCATGCGGTCCACGGAGGCGATCATGCGCTCCCCCTGTTCCTCCGCCCTGCGGACGATGTCCTCCGCTTGCTCCTCCCTGCGCCTGCGGACCCGCGCCCGGTACTCCCGCATCCGCTGGGCTGGGGCCGCGGCCGGCGGAGGCGCCGCGCGCGGGGGCTGCCCTGTGGAAATGGGCGGGTGGGTCAGTGCAGGGCCCTGTCCCCTAGCGGGGTCGGGTCCCGGGGCCCCCTGCCCCCCCTCCCCCACTGAGGCCAGAGGCCCCCCTGGGCTGGCGCCCGGGGGGCCCTCCCGCAATCCCAGCCCTCCCGCCTTACCTGGGTCCGGCACCTGCTCTCCTGTGCCCTCCGCGGGGGCCTGCACCGTCTCGCTGGCCCGGTCCTGGGGCTCCCCATGTCCTGCGGGCGGGAGAGGGGGGAGCGGGTGAAGGGGGCTGGTTGTGGCCCCTGCAGCAGGGCCCCCACCCCCGCCCCTGCCACCGGCCCCCTGGTCGTGCCCCCCCCTGCCCTGGGGGCCCGCTTACCCTCTATGTCCGTCTCCGAGCCTTCGGAGGCCGGCGCCTCACCCTGGGAGTGCTCCCCCTGGGACCACTGGCTGAGGGTGGTGAAGGTGCCGACCTCCGACTCCGCCTGGCCGGCCCGGCGTTGGGATGTCTCCGGGCTGCTGCTGGGGGGGGGCCTTGGGGCTTCTGCGGGTCCCGGGTGGTCCTCCTGGGGGTGGGGGTCCCCTGAGCTCGTGTCTACCGGGCGGGCGGCGAGGGGAGGGGGTACCTCGGCCCGCTCCCTGCCCTGGACCACAGCGCTGCCCACCAGGCGTGGGGCAACTATGGAGCCCTTCATGTGAAGGATGCGGTCCAGGGCATCGTAGTAGGGGGCGGTGCGGGCCCCGTGGCCGGAGCGGCTGTTATTGTCCTTGAGGGCCTTGTACCCCCTCTTGAGCTCCTTGGCCTTGGAGCGACACTGGTTCACAGTGCGCTCGTGCCCCGCCGCCTCCATGTCGCGCACGATGTCCCGGTAGACATGCTCGTTTCGCTGGTTTATTGCGAGCTCCACCTGGTACTCGAGGGTCCCCCAGATCCGTATGAAGTCCCGGGTCTCCTGGAGGCCCCACTGTCCCCCTCTGTGATAGGCCTTCCTCCGGCTGGGCCCCTGCTGTTCCTCCTCCCGGTGCAGCTCCTGCTGCACCTGCCTGTGCTCCTCCTCCACCTCCTCCTGGGGGTGCGCCTCCAGGGGCCGGGGGCCGGGCTCCTCCTGGGGCTCGTCCGCCCGGGCCGACTTTCGTGTCTGGGGGGGGGAAGGGGGGTGGTTGGTTGCTGGGTGAGGGTGTGGGCCCTCTCGGGGGCCCCCTGCCCCCCTGCCCTCCGCCCGGGGTCCCCCTGCCCCCCTGCCTTCCGCCCGGGGTCCCCCCGGCCCCCTCCACAGGGGGTTCCCCTGTGCCCCCTGTTCCCCTCCCAGTGGGTGCCCTTACCCGTTTCCTGGGTGCCTCCTGTGGGCCTGTTCCGGCCGCTGTCCCCGGGGCGGCGCGACCCGGCTGCAGCTGTGGTTGGTGTTCCCGGGGCGCCTCCCTGGTCGGGTGCTCCCGTGTGCCCCCTTCCTGCACCTGTGCCCCCTCCGCCTGCATCGCTGGGCCTGGCTGCACGTCCTCCGCCTCCTGTGCCGCCGCTGTCGCTGTTCGTGCCTCCGGTCTCTTCCGCTTCCCTCCTCGCTCCATCCCGCCACGCTTGCTTGCTGCTGCTCTCGCTTTAAATCTCCCTCCGGTGTTTGTGTTGGTGCTGGTTGCCTGGCAGCGACGCTGCGTGCCTCGTCCCCGGCCGGGGCTCCATTTTTTTGGTTCCGCTGGGGGATTGGCATCCAGACGTTACTTTTGCTTGGTTCCCTGTGGGGGTTGGTTTGACCACGCTTCCCGAGACCTTCCCCCGGCTAGCCCGGGAAGCGTGGTTCAAACTGACCCCATGTGGGTATTGAGCGTGATGAACATCTGGCGCGCGCCGTTCAGACGTTCAGGGCCCTTTGGCCCCACGGGGGGGTTGAGCGTGGTTCAGTGTGGTTGAGCGTGATCTCATAACGTCTGAAATCACCCAATAAAACAAATAAAACATCATCTGAAACTCTGGTAGGAAAAAGTGTCAGAAAAGAGATTATGATTGTGAGCTCATTTTATGTTATCATGATAAGATTCCCAACCTTTTAAGCACTTTTTGTTAGTGAATCTTTGAAACAATGTTGATGTTGGCTTTAAAAAAGGCTAAAGCCTCAGTCTTACCAATTCTGTGCAGGGAGAACCTTACATGCACGTCAAAGCTAATGGGAATCTATATGGATTCCCATACAGATTAATTTATTGTATCACATTTTTAAGAGTCCAAATCCTAGTTAGAACCAGAGTTTATTGCAGTAGCTACCAACATTCATAGGGACAGGAGTGAACCAGATGAAGGCTAATGCAAAAAATGATCAAAATGGCACAAATACAGACAAATGCAATTGACAGCTCTTGTGAACATGCTCCTGGCTGAATTTTTCCATTGCTCAACAAGTTTTCGTGATGAGACAAGGAGGTAGATTGTTACAGCCCGGCTCACAAGGTGTCTCTGTCAGATACTTGATCTCGACACAGCCTTTCTATTTGGTCTGAGCTGTCCAATACAACTACACAGAAACTGCAGACACTTCTACCTTGGCTATACATTTGAATACTTCTTAAACAAATTTGCATGTTAAACCATAGCTCTGTGAAATTATTACAGTGAGGACAGGGAATCAATGGTCCATGGGCCAAAAGTAGCCCACAGCCATTTTTTATTTCTAGGTATGTGTGAACAGAATGCGGTTCGGATGTTCGGACGTTCAGTTCGAAACCTGAGTTCGGGTTTGGTTGTTCGGTTCGGCAGAGTTCGGTTCGGCCAAACTTGGCCAAACATTCAAAAATAGTGCTACTGATACTGAATTTGAAGATTTTTTTCTGTATCGGTAGCATTGGGCCCTGAAACAACCCCTGGTCTCCACCCCTGGTGCCAGGAAGTCTGCTCCTCAGCTGCCTCCCCCTTCCAGTCACATTTTTCCCACCCGAAGTAATGTTTTTCCCACCCCCGAATTCATTCGAACTCACCTGAACATGACCTAACTGTTCGGCCGTATTCGAGTTCGGTTCGGACATCCAAACAGACAGAGTTCAGTCCGAACATCCGAACCGTGTTCTCATATCCCTATTTATTTCACCTCTTTCCAGTTATTGGAACTGGCTCACAGACCAGTCCCTGTTCTTGAACAGTCAACAACTGCAGACTCAGAGGAAATTAATTCCAAGAAGAAGATGCACACTAGAGGGTGGAGCCTGCATCCATGGACAGGATCTACAATCCAGACCCTCTCCTCTTTTCCCCACTGTGAGTTCACTCTCTCAGCTTCTTTCCAGTCAACGTGGCCTGTAATAATTCTCAGGCTGGCCCACAAAGGGGGTGGGGTGGAGATTAACTAGCCCTTTGTTGCAAGTTATTTAGACAACACATAGCATGAGAGATTCAATAGACAGTATGGTGGAAATAATAAATCTAGAGTGTGGCTTACTCCTTATCCAAAATCACTATTCTATAAAAAACGTTTCAAGAGTTAAATCTCTCTCTTTCTCTCTCTGTGTCTTTTACACCGACAGTTTCTTGGCGATGGATTGGTATCTTTCCTCAGGCCAACCAAGTTTTTAAATGTTTTAAAGTAGATATTTAAAGTAGATCTCTTTTATATCTTTAAAAGATATCAATATTTTATATAATTTAAAGTAGGCATGAAGTAGCCTATCTTTATGTAAACTAATTCAATAATCTTATTCCTCCCACACTAAGGCCCTTTTACACGGGCTGTGCCCATGCATGAATGCCAAGGAATCTGGGTGTTCATGCATGGGTGCAGCCCGTGTACATGCCACGGTGTGTAGGTGGGAGATGGGTGGTCGTGCGAGCGCGTTCCTGTGGAAAACACATGCATGCCCACCTCCACCCATCACCCACACATGGAGCAACTGGCAAAAACAACGGTTGCTTTGTGCGTGGGTGATGGGTGGAGGTGGGTGGAGAATGGTGTGTGCCAGTGTGTGCCCATTTGCACCCTCCCCCTGCACCGCCACAAACACCCCACCCCCACCCCCCCATGCGGCCCATGTAAAAAGTGCCTAAAATTGGAACTCAGGCCTTCTTGCATTTATATATTTGGGCTGGTTATTCTTCTATAATCTGGGTGGGCATAGCCTTCCTGTGTCTTACTGTAGAAATAATGCTCCCTCTCAACTTCCTCAGAGATTATATAGGCCTTCTAAACCAGAGAATTTATAATCCATAGTAGATTGATTAGAAATCATGCATGGATTACAAATTAATGTGTTCAAATTTTCACACAGGCGTTCACAGAATTATCTGTCATATGGAAAGTGATTCTGGAAAACCTTATTTGTTTTGGCAAACTACAAAAGCACCAGCACAGTACAGAACAATCTGTAAAATGTTGCCATTAATTAATCATTTAAACTGAAGCCAATATTGAACAGTAAAGAAGAAATAGGATAAATGTGAGTCTTGATGATCTAGCACAATAAGTGCAGAAAACAAATCAGTTCTATTGTTTTGGATGCCTCTGTAAAAAAATCTGTGTGCAAGTTAGGAAGCAAGGATGAGTTTAATACTTTCGAGCCACGCAATGGGTGAAAACAGACATGCACTTATTTCCACTTTAGCACCACTTTAGCATTTCTTATGCATATTGCAGGGCTGTATTGGTGCCCTATTCAGCCCTGCAACATGCATAAGAAATGTTAAAGTGGAGTTAAGGTGCATGTCTGTTTTCACCCAATGTCTGCATCTTGTACAGCAAACGTAGGTTACTTTCAGACCTTCCCCTCCATGCATATTCTGGCTGTGGGGGGGAAGGCACAGCCAGGATATGCTCAGGGATCGGCCGGTCTGAAAGCCTCCCCACGCGGCTTTGCCGGCAAACACCCACAGGGATGCAGAGCTGGATTTCCTGCTCTGCGTCCCTGCGGGTGTTTGTCGGCAAAGCCGCGGTGTGTGTGTCCTTTCAGACTAGACAATCCCCATGTATATTCTGGCTTGCGCATTCCCCCTTGCAGCAAAAATATATGCGTGGCTGGGGGGAGAGAAGGTCTTAAAGTGGCCATAGAGTGGGCCACCCTATTAATAATTTGTAATAATAATTAATTTTATATAGCACCCCCCTACCATGGCACTCAGAGCATTTCACATAGAACTAGTTAGCACAACTTTTTAATCCTCACAATAACCCTGTGAGGTAGGTTAGGCTGAGACAATAGTGTGACTGGGTCAAGGTCACCCAGTGAGTTTCTGGCTAAGGCAAGACTTGAACCAGGGCCTGCCCCTATTTCCCAGTGCAGGTACTGCGCACTGAGCCACTGCACCACACTGGCTCGCTAAATACATTTGTGTTTTACTTGTTCTGCTATCTTTATTTTGAACATGCCACTGCACTGTAGTTATAGAATGCATTCCAATCCACTTACCACTTTAGAGAGGGGGAAAGAACTCATTCCATCTGCTTAGTGTTGAGAGATTTCACCAACTTACCCAAGATGAGCTATAGAATATTTTAAAACCGTACTGCATTTTGGGTAGCTGATTGATTCATATTAAAATAAACCACAATGAATTGAAGTTGCTAAAACATACTGCATTAATACCAGAAATGGAGTGTCGACTGAGTATACACAGTTTAGCTTCCTTTTTGCTTCTGAAGTATCTACAGAAAAAAAATTCTTACAATTATCTAAAAGACAAAAATGGCAAATAAAGTACTAAGGGAGCAGTTTCATTGAGGAGAGGTTAGCTTTTGAACCATTCTGCACTTCATTATCCTCCAATCAAGCAGTCAAATTTCCTCACCTCTGAAATTCACATTCTGCTGATTATCATTTATGTACTTTAATTGGTTACACTGTAATTTCTGGCTAGACCCTTCTGAACAAAGGAGTGTTACTGATGGCTCATTCACAGTTTTATTCTCTTTTTTTGTAGTTGGCTAACAGATTCCCTCCAGATTTCTCTATCATCACCTACACATCTCTCCCACTGGCTATAAAATACTGCAGCAGCTTTTAGGTAATTGATCAGACAAGTGAACTGTAAAATATTCATTTTCTACTTCAACAGCCAGATAAATCTCTTGGGAAGTGGATGAAAATATTGCTTATGCACATCAGGGTCGGTGTAGTAATAGCAAGGTTGCTGATAAGCAGGGGTCTGCTACAGAGTTAATGCTTAATTCTATTCCATGCCAGGGACAGGGAAGCATGCAGTCTCCCTTTGCCTGCAGCTAGAAGTCTCATTATAGACTAAACCTGAGGCATCAACACCAGTTCACCACTCATGCTGCTTTAGGGATGGTGCTTCCTGTTTTAATTAATCAGGTTCATCTTGGCATAACATGCCACAGAACCAATTAACACTTAGCTAGTGTAACCAACCTGCTAAATACCAAATATTAATGGCCACATAAGAATGAGTGGGAAAGGAATAGTGGTAGAGAAAGTAATGGGGAAAGGCTCTGCTTCGCCCTTTATGTTATGTAATCTTTAAAACCTGACTTTCATTCTTCTCCAAGTTTCAAATACCTGTCAAGATGCTTTAATTGAAAGTGTAAAAGCAGACTGCATACAGCCTGGTAGAAAAGCAAAGCCAAGTGAGTTCTTTTCATCTTTATCTCTCCGCGTTGCCATAGTAAGAAATTCTGAAGGGAATTAGCAACAGCTTTGTCTCTGTCTCATGTTTAATGTGTATTAAGTAACCTTACCCAAGCCCAAAACTGTACTAATCAGATAGTACATGCAATTCCTCCATCTGCTTTATTCTCATACAATCAGGAAAAAGCAAAGCATTAAATATTGGTGTTTCCACCCCCAGCCCCCAGTGGTTTGTTATTGAAGCAACAGAGAACATGTGTTCGGATTCTGTGTCCTTGGACTGCCATGTCAGTCAGTTTAAGAAGACGCATTTGAAGTCAAAAATAGTCAATACTATGTATGCTACAGTAGTTATGACCACCTGGGGAAGATAAATGGCATGCTATAATTTTGCAATGGAAAAGCAAGGATATTAGAGGTGCTGCAGCATCTACTATACAGATGCTGACAAGTAAATCAACCTTCCTTGGATCTGAACAGTCAGTTAAGAACAGAAGAGAGTCACATGTTTCTTTCCTTATCTATGGATGTCTTCTGATGATTTAAATCCAGTCCTAATAAAATGATGGTAATAAATAAATCAATCACAAAATTTAGGCAGCCTTCTAGCACTACAGGACATTGGCAGAAGACATTTACTTTGCATCGTGCCAGTGATAGCCTTGCTCTCGCATAAATAAGTTTTTGAGATAAACTCCAGGCTTAGGATCTTCTGAATTATCTATTACATGCATTCTCTTCCAAGGTCCTCCTCCATAGACAGACAGGTCATCTGAAAAGCAAATCACCTGAGATCTTGAGAATTTATTCCACCATCCTATGCAAGATGTCTAACTTGGAGTTCTGTGCACTTGACAAAACTGATGTGAATTGCCAAGTTGGTTTGAAAACCACCTTATAGCCTTCTAACACAGCCAAATGTATTCTGAATAGCAAGGGGGAAGTGAAGAGAAGAAGGTAAAATATAAAAATCAAACAAAACTGAAAATAGCAAAAATTAGCAAGTTTTGAAAAAAATTTCTTCCCATGTGCTTTTGATAAATCCTTCTTCAATGTGATAAATCAGTTCTTCACGTACCCCAAATTCTCCTATTGACTTTAAGAGGTAATTAAAACAATGAAGTAATATCAATAACAAGGGGTGATTTCAGACGTTACGGGCGCCTGATTCACCACAGTGGATTCCCAGCGGTGGCAAACCAGCTAACCACCCCCCGTGGGCAAGAGAGGCCCCAAACAGATGTGACAGGAGCAGGACCATGGCAGGGAATCGGACCGGAAGACCACGGCCCGGGACAGCACAACAGACAATACTCCGATCCTGGGCCGGGCCGTGGTCAAAGCATCCGGAAGGTGCCAGGGCGACTCGTCCCGGCTGCTGCTATGTGCCCTTTAAATCTCCCTCCCTGGCCTGTGGGTGAAAACAGACATGACGCTAACCACCCATTAACCACCCTTGGTGGTCATTTATGCATGTTGCAGGGCTGCATAGGGCACCAATACAGCCCTGCAACATGCATAAATAACCACCAAGGGTGGTTAAAGGGTGGTTAGCGTCATGTCTGTTTTCACCCAAAGTTATTGCTCGTTGCCTGGCAACGACACTGCATGCTTTGTCCCTGACTGGGAATCATATTGCTTGATTCTGGCCTGTGGTTGCCGTTCAGTTTGTTACTTTTTTTTGTTTCCCGGTGGGAATCGCTTTGACCATGCTTTTGGAGATGGTCCGGGCCGGAGCTCCAGAAGCGTGGTTATTTTCGACCCCTGCTGGGGATTGACTGTGGTGAACATTTGCTGCCCCTGAAACAGACGTTCAGGGTGCTTTGGCCCCGCCGCGGGATTGACCGTAGTTCACTGTGGTTGACTGTGATCTCATAACGTCTGAAAATACCCAATGAAATATTGTTACATAAAGGTTGCAGTGCAGTGTAATTCTAATACTGAAATCATCCTCCAAGGGGATTATATCTTGCCGTTGAAGGGGAATAGATGGGGATAATGACTAGGGCTGAAACGAAATCTCGCAAAAGCTAGAATCTTGATAAAATCTTGGTGCTCAACTCATCTGAGAACAATTTGCCGCTCTGAGCTGTTTTTAGGAGGGGCAGGGTAAAAATAAAATAAATGAAATGAAATGAAACTGAAAAACATAATTTTTTGTCAAGTTCTTGGGGAGAACTTTAAAAAAAATTTAAAAAAAAGACAGAGAGAGAAAAAGAAAATAAATCAATGTGCACGTGCAAATATGTCGCTGGACAATTAGTGCATGTGCAAAAATGGCCACTGCCCTTAACCAAAATGGTGGCAATAGCATCAGCACCATTTTGGTTAAGGGCAGTGGCCATTTTACACATGGGCAAAACAGTTTGGAGACCATTTTGTATATTTGCAACAACTTTTTTCTTGCCCAGAATGGGTTTTAAGGTGAGAACATAAAAAAAAATATATATCATTGCACATGCACAAAATGGCTCCTGGACTGTTTTTGTATGCACAAATGGCTACTGTCTTTAGCCAAAATGGTGGTGATGTTATTGTCATCATTTTGGTTAAGGGGGCGGCATTTTGCACATGTGAAGTGATTTTTTAATTTTATTTTATTTTATTTTATCAACTGAGAACTCACTCCAAGACAGATCTCACGAGATCTTGGTCCCTGTTCTTGAACGCACAAGTTTTCTTATAAGGAAACATTTCTCTTCTAGTTCAGACCCAGTAGTGACCCTACAACCCAAGTAATCTTTTTAAAAATAAATAAATAATGTGTTCCTTTAAGTTAAAATTTGAAATAAAATGTAAAGCAAAGCTCACCATCTATCTAGTAGTCATGAGGACAGCCTTAATTTCAAGCCAGGTTTTTTTCCCCCCCCTTTAACTACTCCCTCTATGTTCTACCCTGAAGATAAAACAAGTGTGGGTTTCATATGGAAATTTTCATTTCCAAATTGAAATTTCAAATTCCAGTAACTGTTGACGTTTTTATTAGGCTGTAGCAGGGTCAGGTTGGGTGCCTGAAGCTGGTCCTTTAAGTAGGGTTAGTGCTGGTCTGGCTGGTATAGGCACTGAGGCAGTACAGGACAGAGGCCTAAAATGTCTCAATTGAACTAGCCGAGAGCCGGGCAATCATGTGGTTAATGCAATCCTGCTGGGCCATCTCAGAAACTGAAAGGCTAAGCATTGTAGGGTTGTGCACCATACCAGACCCCAATGTCATTTTCGGTTTTCGTTTTCATTATTCAAAAATGTCATTTTTGTTATCGTTATTAACGACAATGTCATTTTCATTATTGTTGTCGTTATCATTTTTGTTACCTTTTTTGGTATAATTTTTTATATTGTTTCCATTATTGATATCGGTATTGGTATCATTTTTGTTACCGGTATCGATATTTGTTATCGTTATTGATATCGTTATTGATATCGGTACCATTTAAAAGAAAGATTTTATTTTTGGTATCTGTATCATTATTGATTCCTGTGCATAACTAATATTTATCTAAATCTAAGGTAGGCAGGGGAAGGGGGAAGGAAAACTATTATCTAATAAATTATCTATATAACTATTCTAATCTAATCTATATGTCTATAATATATATCAATATCTAATCTATACTACCTATCTCTATATAATGTACANGTAGTTCACTGTGGTTGACTGTGATCTCATAACGTCTGAAAATACCCAATGAAATATTGTTACATAAAGGTTGCAGTGCAGTGTAATTCTAATACTGAAATCATCCTCCAAGGGGATTATATCTTGCCGTTGAAGGGGAATAGATGGGGATAATGACTAGGGCTGAAACGAAATCTCGCAAAAGCTAGAATCTTGATAAAATCTTGGTGCTCAACTCATCTGAGAACAATTAGCCGCTCTGAGCTGTTTTTAGGAGGGGCAGGGTAAAAATAAAATAAATGAAATGAAATGAAACTGAAAAACATAATTTTTTGTCAAGTTCTTGGGGAGAACTTTAAAAAAAATTAAAAAAAAAGACAGAGAGAGAAAAAGAAAAGAAATCAATGTGCACGTGCAAATATGTCGCTGGACCATTAGTGCATGTGCAAAAATGGCCACTGCCCTTAACCAAAATGGTGGCAATAGCATCAGCACCATTTTGGTTAAGGGCAGTGGCCATTTTACACATGGGCAAAACAGTTTGGAGACCATTTTGTATATTTGCAACAACTTTTTTCTTGCCCAGAATGGGTTTTAAGGTGAGAACATAAAAAAAAATATATATCATTGCACATGCACAAAATGGCTCCTGGACTGTTTTTGTATGCACAAATGGCTACTGTCTTTAGCCAAAATGGTGGTGATGTTATTGTCATCATTTTGGTTAAGGGGGCGGCATTTTGCACATGTGAAGTGATTTTTTAATTTTATTTTATTTTATTTTATCAACTGAGAACTCACTCCAAGACAGATCTCACGAGATCTTGGTCCCTGTTCTTGAACGCACAAGTTTTCTTATAAGGAAACATTTCTCTTCTAGTTCAGCCCCAGTAGTGACCCTACAACCCAAGTAATCTTTTTAAAAATAAATAAATAATGTGTTCCTTTAAGTTAAAATTTGAAATAAAATGTAAAGCAAAGCTCAGCATCTATCTAGTAGTCATGAGGACAGCCTTAATTTCAAGCCAGGTTTTTTTCCCCCCCCTTTAACTACTCCCTCTATGTTCTACCCTGAAGATAAAACAAGTGTGGGTTTCATATGGAAATTTTCATTTCCAAATTGAAATTTCAAATTCCAGTAACTGTTGACGTTTTTATTAGGCTGTAGCAGGGTCAGGTTGGGTGCCTGAAGCTGGTCCTTTAAGTAGGGTTAGTGCTGGTCTGGCTGGTATAGGCACTGAGGCAGTACAGGACAGAGGCCTAAAATGTCTCAATTGAACTAGCCGAGAGCCGGGCAATCATGTGGTTAATGCAATCCTGCTGGGCCATCTCAGAAACTGAAAGGCTAAGCATTGTAGGGTTGTGCACCATACCAGACCCCAATGTCATTTTCGGTTTTCGTTTTCATTATTCAAAAATGTCATTTTTGTTATCGTTATTAACGACAATGTCATTTTCATTATTGTTGTCGTTATCATTTTTGTTACCTTTTTTGGTATAATTTTTTATATTGTTTCCATTATTGATATCGGTATTGGTATCATTTTTGTTACCGGTATCGATATTTGTTATCGTTATTGATATCGTTATTGATATCGGTACCATTTAAAAGAAAGATTTTATTTTTGGTATCTGTATCATTATTGATTCCTGTGCATAACTAATATTTATCTAAATCTAAGGTAGGCAGGGGAAGGGGGAAGGAAAACTATTATCTAATAAATTATCTATATAACTATTCTAATCTAATCTATATGTCTATAATATATATCAATATCTAATCTATACTACCTATCTCTATATAATGTACAGAGGGGGGAAGGGCAGGGAAAGGGAGATGGTAAAACGTAGGGTATGAGGAAGGAAAGGTATGGTGGGAATACCTAATAAATAAATAAATAAATAAATAATACAATGAGGGCTAGGGAGGATTTTTTTTTATGTGCAGGCACCACAGTTCTGTAAACACAACCTGACAAGCAGAGATCTCACACAACAGAGAGAAAAAAACCTGGCCCTCCCATTATAAAGGGTTGCAGTGTCCTCCCCCAGAGCCCCTCTGATTGGTTGTGGGAGGCAGCCGGCATTGAGCAATCACAGAGTCCCATGAGACTGCCGGGGCCTGCTTGTGCTGCTCATTGGCCAGGGATACATCCATCAGATACTGCTGAGCTGCTCACCCCTCCCAATACAGGCACAGTTCAAGAGTTAAACCCTGTTAAGACTCCGAGATGTCTGCTCCCTCCTTCCCTCTCTACATTTTCTCTCCAAAACCCAACTGCCACAGCACTAATAATAACGACAATGATAATGACATTGTCATTTTTGTTTCTTATTATCGTTTTTGTTTTCATTTTTGTTATCGTTTTTGGTATTGTTTTTGGTATCGATATCAGTATCGGTATCGGTATCATTATCGTTACCGTTATTGGTATTCTCGGTTGTCGTTTTCATTATTGTTGTTGTTATTCTTGGTTGTCATTTTCATTATTGCAATAACGAAAATGAAAATGACAATTTTTGTTATCGTTATTGTTATAACAAAAATGACATTGACACCCCTGAGCCTGGAGCTCACTAGGGAAATAGCTATGGGTGAGCCATGGAGGGCTTTGCCTTGTAGCTGGCTACCTGTCTAAAGGAGAGATTGTGCCTGGTCAGGGAGACCTGAGTTACTAAAGGTATCTAGGGGACTATGTATGGGGCTACCTGGCTATTGGAGGGTACATGCCTAGCTAGAGGGAGAGAACCCACTTAAAAGGAAGATAGATATTAGGGGTGGTCTTAAAGGTAGAATTGCAGTTTGGTTTGCAACTAGTTTCATTTTTATTAGCTAATAAAATAAATGGAGCCCCATTCATTTTAGTAGCTAAAGCCCCCAAAATGAATGAATGAATGAATGAATGAATGAATGACATATATTTGCTTCAACTGGTTTTGTTGAAAAATAAAATAATTAAAAAAAGAAAAAGAAAAAAAGAACTATGCATGTGCAAAAAAAATGACTGCCAGGACCATTCTGCACATGCATGTCCCTTTTCCAAAAAGGCACCAGCAGCATCACTACTATTTTGCAAAAGGGCAGCCAGTCTGAACATGCACAAAATGGCCACCATGCATGCACTGAATGGCTGCCCTTTTCCAAAATGGTGGCCATGCTGCTACCTCCATTTTGGAAAACTGCACGCGTACCCAGAATGGTCCGGCAGCCATTTTGTGCATGAGCAGTGATTTTTAATTTATTTTTATTTTAAAAAATATTTTTAAAATGAAAAAAGTCAACAAAAATGAACAGGGTTTTTACCAAAACCTGAAAACAAATGGGTTTATAATGGCTGAGTGACCTGGGGGGTCTTGACGGGACCATTCTTGAATGGTTCCGTTCATTCCTCTCGGGGAGAAGCCAGCGGGTGGTGTTGGGGAATGAGACATCGTGCCCCCGTGCCTTATCATGCGGCATTCCGCAGAGTTCTATTCTGTCTTCGTTATTATTTAATGTATATATGCAGCCCTTGGGGGAGGTCGTGAGAGGGTTCAGGATGCGGTGTCACCAGTATGCTGATGATACTCAGCTGTACCTCTCCTTTTCAACTGACCCAGACCCTGCCATCTCATTGCTATCCCAGTGTTTGGAGGCCATGGCGGAATGGATGCGGCAGAGCAGAGTGAAGCTCAGT
>QEPC01006482.1:529058-540379 GCA_003113815.1 Sphenodon punctatus | reverse complement strand
ATAGGCTGCATCCGTTCGTCTCCGGCCTGGACCTGGCCTCCCTCATCCATGCTTTTGTCACCTCGAGGCTGGACTACTGTAACGTGCTCTACGTGGGGCTTCCCTTGTACCAAGTTTGGAGGCTGCAGCTAGTGCAGAATGCGGTGGCTCATCTCCTATGGGGACGGGCCGTTGGGAGCATATTACACCTGTGCTCCGAGCTCTGCACTGGTTGCCGATAGTGTACCGAACCAGGTTCAAGGTTTTGGTGTTGATCTATAAAGCCCTTCACAGTCTGGGCCCCTCATACCTCAGGGACTGCCTCGCCCTCCGCGCCCCAGAACGGCTCCCTCGGTGCGCCGGGGGTGCCTTCTTGGAGGTCCCCCGTGTTAAGCGGGGGGTCACAATGGAGAGGGCATTCTCAGTGGCCAGGCCGCGCCTTTGGAACTCCCTTCCAGAGGAAGCTCGCCTGGCCCCCAGCCTGTTGACATTCTGGTGAAGTTGTAAAACCTGGCTGTTTGCCCAGGTCTTTGGGGAGGGTGGGAGGGTGGGGTAAGGGGGATTTTTTAGCTCCCGCACCTGATTTATGATTTATGATTTATTATGTATTATGAAGGCCCTGAGCCCTGTTTTAATAATTTATATTGTTATTGATGATTTTAAATTGTATTTTATTTTATTGTATTTTATCATTGGAAGCCACCCCGGGCTGTTCGCAGGAGGGACGGGGTACAAATTTATAAAATAAAATAAAGAATATAAATAAATAAAATGAAAATGAAAACAAAAGAGATAGGTGCTGTATGCTTCTAATTACACAGGCCCGGGGAGCAAACTGGTTAGGAATGGCAAGAAGTATGGTCAGGTGAGTCAATATCCAAGATGCTCAGTCTGAGAGGTCATCAGCCAAGAGGTGTGAGACAAACAGAGTCTGGAACATGCAAGTTCAAACCAGAAGATGAAAAGCCAAAGGACTGAGATGAATCAGGAAGCAGGAATTGGAGAATCAGGCATTGTGGGAGAGCCTCCATGAAAGTAACACCCCAGATAATTGCCCAGTTGCTCTGGACAAAAATGTATGGCTGACCCAGGAAGTTATATAGAGGGAGTCAGAGAAGTCATGGCTAATCAGTGTGTAGGTCCAGTCCATTAGTCAGAGAGGTTTCTGGTTGTGGTTCCCTGGGGCCTCCTGGAGTGTGGCTATGGTGTTGTGCAAGCTCAATATTTAAAAGGGTTGGAGGCACCAGTTCAAGTCCTGCCAGGGCATCATTTCCTGATAACTTTATTTGAAATGAAATTTTGATCCAGTTCTAATTATTATAACCTAGACTTGTTCCCTTTGTTCATGCTCCATTTTATATTAATGAGCAATACAGACTCATTTGTATAACATGGTAACCACAAATCCCTGAAGCCAGGTATTTCTTTCTTTTGGGGGAGCTGGCCCTCTGTTTTAAAGAAAACAATGTTATGTTCAATTTTTAAAAGTCCTCATGAAGTGGTGATTGGCTGTCAGAAGTAGCAGAATCCACAGCAAGCTGAGGTTCAGAACTATGACAGAAGAGGCAGAAGAGGTTGTGTTGGAGGTGGGTAAAAGAGGGAAACAAATGATGCTATTTGGCACTGATAGAGGAAACAATTTTCTCAAAGTGTGAGGGAAGGTTAGGTGTTTGAGAGCTAGGATGAAGGGTAAATGAAACAAGGACAGGTGAAAGATGTATAAGTTAGAAAACTAAAGAAGAGAAAAAAATATAAGACAGTTGAAAGAAGTTGGTCCCCTATTTTCTGTTTTCTGTTCTGCTTAGCAACCCATTAGCTATCTCCCTTGAAAACCACAGCATACAAACACTGCTGCACAAGAAGATGAGATTAATCCCTTCTTCTCAGCTAACAGTTTAGGGTGCTGTCAGACATGACAGCTTCTGCCACTGCCATGGACTGCTCCAGGCCGTGGCAGGAGATGTCACTCCAACCAGGACTCGGCCTGGCTGCTGAAAAAAATGTTAGAGTGGCTGGGCCAGGAAGGGGGCAGGGAGATGCACGAATGTACATCGGCACATCCCTGCCCCCACACTATGTGGAGCGGCCCACCCCCTCCCCGATGGACAGCCATGATGGTCTATGACGGCCACCATGGCTGTCTGGAAGTACCACCACACCACTTTGGACTGGGGTAAGTATGGTGGGTCATCACCAGTAATGGCCTGCTTTACTCCGAGTTAGGCAGCCCTTACCCGGTCAGTGGTGGTGGGTAGCCTGGACTGTGAGTTGGGGATGGTCCCAACTCACAGCCTGGGCTAATGCCACCATCAGCCGGGTAACAGCTTGGGCTAACATCTGGTGGGCACATTTATGGATGACGGTGTCATGGTGGCATGTGCTAAAGTGGATTAAATCATGCCATTGTGATGTCTGAAAACAGCTAGTTTGCTAGACCATACTTTATGTCTTCATACTGAACTGTTCCACTTTGTGACCAGATACCATTAGCACAGGTGATGCTCAGCTACAGGTAGTCAGAGGCTAGGACATTGGCAATGAACCCAAAGCAATGATGATGTGAATTGATTAAAGCTGAAATGAATATTTTTAACCAAAGGCCACTGCAGTGGCTTGGGCGTATTTTGTATATGGATAAACAGAGCACTGTGAAAAAAATCTTTGAAGGCACACTATATATTATTTGAACTTGGGGGAGACCTCATTCCCAATGGAAGGATTGTGGCGGCATGGCCCTTTTCAGACGGGCATCACCCCCCTCGCAATGTGTGTGGGTGGAATGGGCTCTCGTGAGAACACTGCAGCGGGTGCAGGGTGTATGGGTGGGCACCCGTGGCAACACCGCAGGCATTGGGTGGGTGGGTGTGCATGCTCCCATGCTCCACCCACCTCCACCCATCACCCACGTACAGAGCAACGGGTGCCAGTGCTCGATGCTCCATTTGTGGAGGTGGGTGGGGTGTCCTTGGCAATGCACCCCGATCCACTGCCCACCCACCATACCACCCACCCATCCTCCCACCCACCACAGCCCATGTGAAAAGGGCCTGTGTATAAAAAGATTTAGAGAACTTGGTCAGGAACAATATAGAGGAAATAGCACTAGACAGAAAATGCTAGAGAATCCTTCTGAATGAGGATAGGAATCAACTTGAAAAAGAAGAAAGAAGAACAAATAATTTGTCAAATTTGATTGAATTGCATTGATTTGTTTGTGGGAAGTGAATGTGGAGGTTGGATTCAAAACTATTTGTTTGTTGAATTTGTTTCAGTTCTCACTTCAGTATTTTATTTACCTCAGTATTTTGTCCTTCATTCAATTGGCATTTCCATATTCAGTAGTTCATCCATTACATTTCCTTCATTTCTTTTGTTATTTTATTTTTTGGTATTTTGTGTCTTCCGTGAGTATTTTTTTGCGATTTTGAAACATTTTGGAATGTGAGTTTAAATTTGATCCAAGCACCAATGAAGGAAAACTTGAATAAAAGGGTAAGCTAAGTGAACACAGTAGCTAAGTGAACTAACTACTGGATAACTGAGGTACCAAAAATATAAATTTCAGGATTATACTAAATATATTTCAAATATTCATTTTGGGAAACAAATATCTGAATTTCATTCATGGAAAAGGCATATTTGTTTCACCCCTGGAACTGAGGGAATATTTCTCAAACTCCCAGTAACTTATGGCTGTTCCAGACCCTTCCTTGGATGCCTTAGATAAACACTATATTTATGTTGTTCTACATATACTTCTATTAGACATGATTCTTGCCTTGTGGCCAGGAATGTGATGTTGCTAAGTATGTAATTAATGCTCATCCAAATTCCACATAATGCAGGGTAAGTTAGTGGCCCTACTTTTAAGGTCATGGGCAGGACAATCCTCCACCATTAAAGTGAATATAAGTTTTACTGTCAACTTCATTGATGGAAGATTTTTACTTTTATGTTAAAATAAATAAAGAACTCCAAGGCTGTGATATGTCTTCCTTTAAATGGTTGAAGAGAAGCATGAGGGCTGCTCTATTTTTTGATTGCTCTTTTACCCTTTTTCATTTCCTCTGAATGCTTTATCTCCTGGCTGAACTTCGCTATTCTTAGTCTTTTCAGATTTTATGCTTTTTTTGTAATCAATGCAGTTTCTCCCAGCATTGACATTAGTTGTTATATAATTCGTTTTTAAATACTGATAAACCTCTTTCTTTTGTCATACAAATTTGAAGTGCCAGTTTTCCCCACAGTGCTAAAATACAGCACTCTAAGCAAGATAGTCCTTTTGTTCTGTTAATCATCTGCCCAGCTCTCTATAAAGAACTCTTCCACACTTTCAACTTTTACTATTTCAAAAACCCCTTTCACTGCTTCATATATCCTCTGATTCTTGCTGGTTATCAGGGGATTTATTCAACGGCTATAGTTAATGACTTTACAGTCCAAAGGTTCAATTAGTTTAGTTACTGCCATTAATCTAGATAATTTACAAAGATCAATTAAGATATTACCAAAGTTCTTTTACTTTCTTTTCTGTAGGACTTTCCAAAAAAAGGTTCAGGGCTCTATATCAACCTTGGTCTGCATCCATGTCACAACTCCAATTGACTTCCGGGAGAGTCTGCAAATGGTACACATAGTCCTGTTAACTTTCTGTATTTCTGATCATTTTTTTCTCAAGTCTGTGTCAAGTCAATAAGAAAAAGGGTTGAATGCAAATGTGTACTTTTGTGAACTATAAGCACTAAAACTGACCTCTAAGATTGTAGGCAAAGTTTTGTACATGCACCTAGTAGTTTTGCATGTAAGAAAATTTGTTTGCAATTCTAGAAGCTACCTGTTGAAAATGTTCCTCTAGATAAAAAAAGGCCCTGTTCTTAGCATTGATCGAATAAATGAGAAGATTAGAGGTTGTGGTGTCTGTGGGATCAAGTCCATGAACCTAGCCAGTATGTGGGAGTGCCCTTTGCTGGTGTGACACAACAGAGGTCTCTCTAAATGATAATGGTTAATATGCCAATGTATTTTTAGCTCTGGGCTAAAGTTCTCATTGGAAGGAATACAAGTGATCTTGGTATTCACTCTAAACTCAATTACATTGTCAAACCAGACTGAAGAAAAGATTTTATACAATGGGGAACAGCCTTGCGTCAATGGGATGATGATTTAGGTTAGATTATTTTAGCAGCCATTCAAAAATCTGTGTTTCTAATCTAGTGGACAGCCTCTTGTCTCCTTCGTGGCTAAAAGTTAGCAGATTGTGATAAGACTGATAGCTATAAAGACATAGAGCTGACATGGCAAAAGTTTGCAAAATACTTACCGAATGCTAGCAAACACGATGGTGGCACAACCTGGCCCGGGGAACCACTCCAGACCAGGTTGGGCCATGGAACAAATGTTCACATGGCCAGGTCCCGGGGGTGTGTGGAGACAGAAATGTGTGGCCACCTGGTCCCGCCCCCATGCTGCATCCAGTGCCCTTCCCCCACCATGATGTGCAGCCATGGAAGCCTGTGAGGGCCGCCATGGTGGCTGGCCATGGCGGACCTGATCCGGGCAAGCAGGAAAAAATGTGTTAATGTGCTCTGGCCTGCTTTGCCCCATTCGGGTGGACCTTAGCCTGGCCTGCGACCCCAGAGATCTCCGGGATCACAGCCTGGGGCAATCCCTGACCAACATCCAATCCAATCCAGTTTTATTTATACCCCGCTCTCTCTCAATAATGACTCGAGGTGGCTTACAACACAAGGAAATATACCTTTCTGCTTTTGTTATCCCATGCAGGGGACCCAGATTCAACACAAAACAAAAATATACCTTTCTGGGTTTGTTATCCCACACAGGGGACCCAGATTCAACACTTACAATAAATTATCACATACAAAATATCACAATCCCGCCCCACAACCCAGCTGATGTACCAATCCACCACCTCCCCCACAACAACGGGTTTGGTCCTACAATCAAATACTCTATCCCCTGCTGCCACCAGGGAATATTAGCCCACTCCACTCTTCTCTCAGCAGAGGGAGCCAGTCCCTCCATTCTCTACATCAGAAAGCACAACTACCCCCAAGAAAATATATGAACCCCCAAACATTGCTGCCTCCGCTTCATCGCCCAGCTGAAGGACACGGCCAAAGGGCAGGCCCCTTTGAACGTGCCCCTTCGACACATGCCCCCAGCACGTGCCTCCGGCACAGCCTCTGCCCGCTTCCATTGTTATGGGGAGCGTCCCGGAAGCAGCTGTGTTCAAACCCTGCCCCCACAAGGGTGGGGGGGAGGAGAAGGAACCCCACAGCCCCCAAGATGAAAAAATGCCCCCCCCGTCCCAACAACCCCACATAGTCGCAGTTCTGAAGGACATCTGGTGGTACCTGAACAATGTGCAGGCTGGGTTCAAGCCAAAGTGTCATAGAGCAGACCAAAGTGGCCTGCTGTCACATTTGTTAACACCCACTTATTAGGGATGGTTGAACGCGGTTCGGAAGTTTGGAGTTCAGACCGAACTCAACCAGTTCGGTCGACCGAACCAAACTCGATTTTCGAACCAAACCGAATTTACAAACTCGGCTCTGTTCGCCCATCCCTAAAAGATAATATTGCATTTAGTTCAATGGGGTTTGAATTTCCGAACTTTGTTCGGAAGTTCGGAGTTCGGACCGAACTCACATAGTTCGGTTGACCGAACCGAACTTCCAAACCGAACCAAACTGAATTTCTGAACTGAACTGAACCGAATTTCTGAACTCAGTTCTGTTCGCTCATCCCTACCACTTATTTTATTTGTGGCTCTACCCTGTGCTAACACAAGGGAGGAGGGTTTTTTGGGGAGAGGAAGGAGTCATTTATTTTATAACTGCTATGAAGATTTTGCGTCTGGCCTTAGCAGGGAGAATGAGGTTTCCTCACTCAATATTCTCTTCTATAGACAAGGAGGTGACGAGTGGAAAGAATGTGGTCTCCCCCTTTTATCTTCTGTGCACTAGCTGGATTGGGGGCCTGGTACATTCTTATAGTTGGAGGTTCAGCTCCCAACCTTCATCATAAGTTTTGAAATCAATTTCTGAAGATCTTACTGGGTATTTTATTTACACATGTTACTTTCTATTATTATTGTAGTAATCTTATTTTAACGTATATTAATAAAAAAAAATTGGGTTTTTTTAGGGAGTGTGGCAGGAACAGGCTTGCCCACAATGAATTTTACAGTGTTAGGGCCCCAAACAGTCATGCTCTCAGTCTGGGAATTAGCTTGATCCTTATTCTCGCTCCAGTCTCTGTATCAGATCTCCACCTTACAGAGTTCCTTTAGCCAGGCATCACCCTCTGGCTTAACCTAAAGTTTTTCATAGTCAGGCAACAACTCCCTGGCTCTCCACAGTCCCAAAGTCTTCTGTAGCCAGACAACAACACTCTGGCTTCCCAAGATCTCTATTACCTTCTGGCTCAGGCAACAGCCCTCTGAGCCCATTGGGTTTGGGCAGAGCTCCCTATCAGCCCTGGCCTTCACTACTGCCTTCTCCTTGTCTCTAAGCTCTGGCTCAGTTTTTGTTTCCTCTGGGGTGACTCTGCCAAGCCCTAAATGCAGATGCTTCCATTTAGGCACTAACCACTGGTTCTGGCAATGTCTCCAACACTGCTATCACCTGCAACTGCCGGTGCTAGCTCCCTCTTAAAGGGCCAACAACTCACCGGAACTCTGCACTCTGAGTTTGGTGACCTGGCACAATTGTACGCCAATTCTCTCTCTCTCTCTTGTCAGGCCTTGCTTTTGCTAAAGAACCCAGGGAATCCAGAACATGCTCGTCCTTAGAAATTGATTGAAGTATACCATCCACTAGCAGGGAATAACTATTTATTTATTTATTATTTATTTATTTGTTTTATTTATTAACATTTTTACCCTGCCCTTCCCCAAAGGCTCAGGGTGTAAGCCACCTGTTAGGGTAGCTTACAAAAAACATAAAATACAATTGAAAATCAATTAAATACTTTTTTTTAAAAAAAAAGTCCTACCCACGCCAGTCCCCCAACAACCTCCTGTCTAATCCTTACCCCCTCCTGCCAAATGCTTTACTAATAAGAAATGTTTTATATTGACTCCAAAAAATGTTCAAGACTGACCACTCAGATGGACCTCCAAGAGGACGGAATTCCACAACACTGGGGCAGCAACTAAGAATGCCCTTCTGCATGTACCCTTGTAACAAAGAGGCAACTGTCACAAAGGAGTGTGTATATTTCCAAGTCTGATACAGTGGAATATGCTTCAAATTTCCCCAGCCACGTAAAAAAAAGTTTGACTTATGAGAAATTCTACTTTAGCAGATCAGACCTGTAGATGAAGAAAACTGGTGCTCAGATTAAATTAGCACTAGGTTTCTCTGGGTGAAAACAGACATGACGCTAACTCCACTTTAACACCGTTTTAACATTTCTTATGCATGTTGCAGGGCTGTATTGGTGACCTATGCAGCCCTTCAATATGCATAAGAAATGGTAAAGTGGTAAAGTGGAGCTAGTGTCATGTCTGTTTTCACCCTCTGTCTCCACTCTAGTCTCCTTCCCTCTGTTCAGAAGCAGAGTCAGACTAGACAGCAGGGCAGAACTGTGTGTTCATGTGTGTGTAAAATCCTGTCAGTACTGACTCTGGGAGTCTTGGTGGATGGGAGTCAGGGAAACCTGGTACTCATTCGGATTCCCATCCAGAACTGACTGGATTTTGCAGGCAGACACAGTGTGAATCGGCATGCCCAGAGAGCTGGAGAAAGCTGATGTTCCTAATGCCCATTGCCTTCCTGACAAAGACTCACCTGGACAGGTTATGTACAGCCACATGCTGCCCAAAAATCATTTCTGTACTCAAAGTTCCTGATATTTTTAATTGGGTGGATATCATATATCTTAAAAATTCTACTTAACAGGGTTCAGAATTCTACTTATTCAGATCAAGAAGTATTACATCCCATGGATCTGTGGCTGAGGGAAAACAAATTCATTTCACTTATTCAGAAATTCTAGTTATGCAAGTTCTACTTAAGCGGACTCCACTGTACTATTCCTCCCAATGCTACTCATGGCCCAGCTTAATCATCTTCAAGGAGCCGTGTTCACTGCGTTTCCCCCATTAGTGTCAATGGGAAATACGCAATGAGCACAGCTCCCAAGATTTCAAGGACTGTGCCTAAAGTGGCCAATTAGCACAACGTATACTGCAGGTAAGAAGAACACAGCCTGAACCAGTCATGATAGTTATCTCTGGTGAGACATTTTGGGACAATACTTGTTTCAATCCAGCATTTTAAAACTCTCACAAGCTCCTTGCACTTTTCCATTCCACACATTCATATATTATTTCTGACTTTTCTCTGGAGATCAGCAAAACTGCATATGTACAGTTCAGAATTAATTGACTGGTTAGCATGCAGATAAGAAATCTCATGCCCCATTGCTTCTGTTTGAAATGCAGTACTTCCAGCATCCAGTCTCTAATTGTGTGACTGAATGCCTTGAATCCTTGCCCAGAGCAATGTTTCTCCATTCATAACATGACACCTTTGATAGCATCATTCACCTGATGTATTTTATTTTATTTTTTAAAAATTACAGTAGCAACTATCAGGTATCCAGATACTCTTTATATGGTAAGATAATCATTCAAAACGATTTAGAAAAAATGGTAGCTTAAAGGACACATGAAGCCTACAGACACAAGATAGTCTGAGTTGAAGGAGATACCACAGCAAAAAAGAGTATATTAATATCTTTACTGTTAGCTGATTTTGTGCTTTTAAGGTGATATTTACATTAAAATAGGCATATTATATCTAATCCTGGAATAATAAGACTCAGAGCCCTGTGGCTGCCTCCTGTTGCTGACAAAACCTGAAATTCTGAGGCTGAAGAATGTAGAAGCAAATGAAACAGACTACAGCAGTACTCAGGAGAAAGATTAATGGGAGATTCACTTCTGATCACCATATTTGCAGTTTGCACACACATTGACACGCCACACATTGAACAGTCTTTGTATTAATTTCATTTATAGAAATAAGCCATAAAAGCTTTGCAGTCTCAAAGTGAAGCATTTTTAAAAATTCAAATTAAAACTCTGATAATCCTCATTGGTTTGTTAATTTAAAGTACAGCTAAGTCTGGAGGTTTACATATATGAAAGAAAAATGTCAGAATGCACTATTAATTTTTTAAAATTTATAGTTTGCCCTATCCTGAGGGTTCAGAGCAGGTTGCATCATATACATGGTGTAGCAGCCCAGAGTCCTTTTAAGGCAGCTAGCCCTTTAAGAGAGTAAGCGCCACCACTGAGGCCAGTGGGTGCTACAGTAGAGAGAGGACTGCACCTAATTGGAAGGCAGCTGAGTGAGGGTATTTCAGTGGCCAGTCATAGGGAACTCAATCCTGAGACTAGCTCAGTGTTAGGAAGGAGACCAAAGAAGCAGGAGCTCTGTGAGGGCTCGCATGCTTGGAGGAACTACAGCCAGAGGGGATTGCTGTCTGCCTGAACAAAGTGAGGGGCACAGCTGGGGAAAGACTGAACCTAAGAAGCTGCTGACAAACGTGAGTGACTGAGGGACTGTGACTGGGGAGTAAACCCCTACCTAGAGACTGCTGAAGAAAAAGAGAGCCCAGCAGGCTTGAGTGACAAGCCCAAAATGGGTGGATTAGGTTAAGAGACATTGGAAGCCACCGGGAGTGGCAATGTAGTTATGTACAGACACAATGAGGGAGACTATGGGTGTTTTCAGATGTTACGCGGTCCGGATTCACTACAGTGGATCCCCAGCGGTGGTGAACCGAACAACCACCCCCATGGTCAAGGAGAGCCCCAAACAGACATGATGGGATCGGGACCATGGCAGGGAATCGGACCACCACACCACGGACCGGGGCTGCGCAACAGACGTAACACCGATTCCCGGCGTGGTCAAAACACCCAAAAGGCACCAGGGAGGGGCGGGACACAGACATGGCCGACAGAGGGCAAACGAAGCCAGAAAGGACAAAAGGGAATGCCCACACAAGGGAAACAGGAAGGGAGGAGGAAGAAGAGCCGCTGAGGTACCACACACAACAGGCACAGAGACAACGGGGGTACAGTGGAACGCACAGCACAAACACACGCCCGGGCGCATATACACCCACACAGGAAAGGACGGGAGGGGGGAACACAGCGGGACAGACAACACACACGGCACAACGGGGAAGGGGGGCATGGGACAGGGAAGGGGGGGGAATTGGCCCAGGGGCATGGCAGGACACAGACAATGGCAGGCAAAACCCCAACAACAGCACAGCCCTCATGGGCAACCCCACAGCAA
>QEPC01006482.1:497722-527830 GCA_003113815.1 Sphenodon punctatus | reverse complement strand
ACACACACACACACACACACACACACACACACTTATACTTTATTTTGCTATAATTATATAGGATTTTCTAAAATAATAAAAATTTAGTCAAATACACATTTAGTGCCAATGGCCATTTTGAAAGATGACTGCCATGGCTATCAAGGGGCAACTCTGTGATGGCTCAATATCCAGATTTGTTTGTAATATGTTAGTTTACCTCTGTGGCAAATATCATGCTTTTATCACAATGTGCACAATAGTTTTGCTATGCCGCCCCACTATGTATTAAATGAATTTATTTATTTTTATTTAATTTATTTATTATACTATAATATAGTATAAGATGATGAAGTTTTATATCTCATTCACACCTGATGGCAGCAACTCCCACGAGCCAAAGACATGGTGGGGGGAGGAGGCGGAAACATCTTCCTGCAATGTTTCAACCTTCTCATTGTAAAACCTGACTCAGATTAGAACTGGATTTTTTAGCACTCCTGATTCTTCTGAAACAATTAAAGCTTCCTGCCGTGTAGGCCAGATTCCTTCAGGAAGGAAATGTTAAAAAGTCAGTGAACTATAGAATGTAAATGTAATAAAGCATACAAAAGCCTAAAAAATTGTTCCTAAAGGCTAATAAATTAATATGCTTTCTTGTGAAATAATTGACTATGATTTTTGTGGAATACTTTATAAAGCAATCTGACAATAAAACCCTCCTGATTATTGTGAATGGCTGTGAGCTGCAGTGTGGAGAATGAAATAACACTAACTGACATCAAATCTGGGTTGGAAGAAGCAAAGGAGAAAATAACAAAAGGTGAAAATGAACAGATGATAGCAGCAGGAATCCTGTGTTTGGTCTGGGAAGTCCCCTCTCAGAGGTTTACACACGGCAAACCCAACACATAGGCAGGAGCCATGCTCCACCCACCACCTTCCGTCCCTCAGAACTTACAGTCATGGCGAATTCTGGGTCCAGGAAGCTCCATCCACTGTTTGATTACTGCGTTCCCCCCACCTTTTGGAGCACTGTTTTTGAGTGCTTCAAAGTGAAATTAAACAGTAGAAGCTCCAGGTGGAGCAAGAGCAGTGAGCACACTTGTTGCTCCCTTGACCACTGGGTGCTTTGCCCACACAGAGGCTGCACGCACTTTAATAGACGGGGGTGAACACATGGGTGAACATTGTCCCAGCAATGCCCCAGGACTCCGCCGTGAGTAAAGGCTCTGGGGCACATGGGAGCGCGTATCTTGAAGCCACCTAATAAATGGAGCAGTAAACATGGACTGAACACCCTCCAGGTGTGGGCTATTGTCTCGTTTATAAACACCCAAAGTGAGGGGCAGCTTGGGAATGTGCAGACTACCATATCTGGGGGGGAATAATCCAGAATACTGGTATTTCAGCCTGGAAATCACACGTCGTCAAAAGAGGCCAGCTGGTTAGACATAAACTTACAGTGCAATGTGCCACAAAAAGGGGGGCAGTTCAGTTTTTGACTGGAGGAATTGTGTTCTCTGATCTGATCCTGCCTTGCTGAAATAAATGGCAGCAAGCTCTATTTAGGGCTGGAAAAAGTAGCAAGTTTGCTGCTTACAAGAATTCTTGGGATTTTGAGAACTAGGTTTTCTTGGTGACCTCCCAATCCGGTACAAATTCTTGGACAAAAACAATAGAAATAANGGGAGAAGTATGATTCCTTTTTCCACTTAATGCGACACCCTGTCTACTAAACACTGATTTAATCAGGTCAAAAGACCCTTCGTCCTCCCTAAGGCTCAGGTCATTTTCAGGGCCTGTTATAAGGGCAACAGTTAGCAGCTGGGGAACTAGCGGCAAACTTGGCTGACACAATTGAGAGGAAACCCTTTCAAGCCCCTGTGGATCTTGAAGCAACCCTTTTTGAGTCCTAATATTCCCCAATTTAACTAAAAGATGGTCCAATATATTAAGTATTTTCCTTTGCCCAGTCAGGGGAGGTGCCGGCAAGGGGTCAGCTATATTAGGCTGAGAATAAGTACTTTAAAGTGGATGCCTGCACCTTCTGAAGATCTATTTCCATCAGCCTCTCTTTTGAGAGATCAATCAGGTTGGGAAACACTGAGAAAGTTGGACGATCTACTACTTGACTGGGCTCTCTTATTACGCCATTAACTACATGCTCAGCTACAGCTGTTTGGACCGAGGGTACCCTGGAAGAACCAGGGTTCACAGGGGGATCTATGCTATTAACTATACATAGATTTGTTGGATCAGATTGAAAAACAGGAGAAATAAATATTGATCTGCTGTTAAGAAGTTTTTCTCCAGCTAAAATCTTAGAGCTAAAGGAGGATGAATTAAAGAAAACATTGACTATCCAACAGACCCTGGCACTGGGTAGGTAATATACCGAATTGATGTTATGCCGAGTGACCGGGAGTCCAAGTATTACCCTAAGGTGCTCTGCAACGTCTAAAGGGGTGTTTCAGTGGGGGAGATGTCCCCTTGCTAAAGGAAAGAAGATAAAAGTCAAATTACAAGCCATATCCTTGAAAGTTTGCACACTCTCCATGGGAATTTGTTTTGGAGCCACTAACCTAGAGTGAGAATTAAATGCCTTAACTCCTTTGCCAGAAGAAATTACTGCACGACAAACAGAAAAAGAATTGCCTAGATGTGGCTTCCTGAGTTCAATTTTTGATTTGCTTTCATTTGGAAGCAAATGAGGGCCAAAAAGCACATGAACCTTCTCATTTAAATGATTTAGCTGAGAAAACAAAAATAGCAAAGTCTCAGTAATAAGGGCTACATGGTTGGTGAGAAGATTAAGAAAACTCACCTTCTCATTCCTTTCAAAACCTCCCCCCACCCCCTGAATTGACATGTTTAACCTTTAGTTTTACATATTTGTTAGACCTGTAGTCAACATGTAGCCCACTACCTCCTTGTGACATACAGGTTCTCCATTTGTCATCAGATGAACCAAAAAGCTCTTTATGCCTGATGAAATCTCAGGCAAAATTTATATATATATATATATATAAACCTGTAGTCAACATGTAGCCCACTACCTCCTTGTGACATACAGGTTCTCCATTTGTCATCAGATTAACCAAAAACCTCTTTATGCCTGATGAAAACTCTGAACGAGAATTTATATATATATAAATTTTGCCTGAGATTTCATCAGGCATAAAGAGGTTTTTGGTTCATCTGATGACAAATGGAGAACCTGTATGTCACAAGGAGGTAGTGGGCTACATGTTGACTACAGGTCTAACAAATATGTAAAACTAAAGGTTAAACATGTCAATTCAGGGGGTGGGGGGAGGTTTTGAAAGGAATGAGAAGGTGAGTTTTCTTAATCTTCTCACCGACCATGTAGCCCTTATTACTGAGACTTTGCTATTTTTGTTTTCTCAGCTAAATCATTTAAATGAGAAGGTTCATGTGCTTTTTGGCCCTCATTTGCTTCCAAATGAAAGCAAATCAAAAATTGAACTCAGGAAGCCACATCTAGGCAATTCTTTTTCTGTTTGTCGTGCAGTAATTTCTTCTGGCAAAGGAGTTAAGGCATTTAATTCTCACTCTAGGTTAGTGGCTCCAAAACAAATTCCCATGGAGAGTGTGCAAACTTTCAAGGATATGGCTTGTAATTTGACTTTTATCTTCTTTCCTTTAGCAAGGGGACATCTCCCCCACTGAAACACCCCTTTAGACGTTGCAGAGCACCTTAGGGTAATACTTGGACTCCCGGTCACTCGGCATAACATCAATTCGGTATATTACCTACCCAGTGCCAGGGTCTGTTGGATAGTCAATGTTTTCTTTAATTCATCCTCCTTTAGCTCTAAGATTTTAGCTGGAGAAAAACTTCTTAACAGCAGATCAATATTTATTTCTCCTGTTTTTCAATCTGATCCAACAAATCTATGTATAGTTAATAGCATAGATCCCCCTGTGAACCCTGGTTCTTCCAGGGTACCCTCGGTCCAAACAGCTGTAGCTGAGCATGTAGTTAATGGCGTAATAAGAGAGCCCAGTCAAGTAGTAGATCGTCCAACTTTCTCAGTGTTTCCCAACCTGATTGATCTCTCAAAAGAGAGGCTGATGGAAATAGATCTTCAGAAGGTGCAGGCATCCACTTTAAAGTACTTATTCTCAGCCTAATATAGCTGACCCCTTGCCGGCACCTCCCCTGACTGGGCAAAGGAAAATACTTAATATATTGGACCATCTTTTAGTTAAATTGGGGAATATTAGGACTCAAAAAGGGTTGCTTCAAGATCCACAGGGGCTTGAAAGGGTTTCCTCTCAATTGTGTCAGCCAAGTTTGCCGCTAGTTCCCCAGCTGCTAACTGTTGCCCTTATAACAGGCCCTGAAAATGACCTGAGCCTTAGGGAGGACGAAGGGTCTTTTGACCTGATTAAATCAGTGTTTAGTAGACAGGGTGTCGCATTAAGTGGAAAAAGGAATCATACTTCTCCCTCCTTAACCCTTTTAGTCGCTTCCCCCCCCCCCCCTTGGTACCTCGAACATAGGGCAAGGGGTGTGTGCCATTAATTACTAGTCGTGGAAAGTCTTCCCTGTTGACTCACCTTCAACTTTCGGACAATAATTTTTCATCTTTTATTGGGTCCCCAACTATTGTTAATATTCCCAGGCCCAGTGTCTCTGCTGTTTTATCACTTTGCCCTCACTTGCGATCAATTGCTGACCTGCTGCTTCTAGCTTACCAGAGTTTTTTCTGGTCAGCTGGAATATTGCAGGTTGGCATGCTCATCAGCATGATGTAGACTTTCTTGATTTTTTACACAATTTCGATATTGTTCTACTGCAAGAAACCTGGACTTTATCAGATCTTGTTATTTCTAATTATGATGTATTTTGTATAAATGCCTCTCCCTCTGTTGGGAATAGCAGACCAAATGGGGGTTTGGCCTTGTTGGTATCCTCCTCCCTTAAGGAAAAGGTAAAGATGGTGGGTTCATTCAGGGTGCATTTTGCCATCTATCATTGCGTTTTTCCCTCAGGTTGGGAATTATTAATTGGAAATGTTTATATCCCCCCCTGTATCTTCAGTATATTATTCACATGATTTGTGGTCTAAGATCTCTGAAATCCTGGATTGAGTAGTAGGGGTTTATGGGTATGCTGAAGTTATAATTGGAGGTGATTTTAATACAAGAACTGGAAATCCAGAAGCTCTCCAGGTAGCCCCTGACGTGGATGCGTATGCCCCCTCTTGGACTGGCTACCCCAGGACTTCGAAGGACCAAACTGTTAGCTCAGGGGCGGGACGGCTAAAAGATTTGGTTCATAAATTTGATTTGATAATTCTAAACGGCCGAGTGAGGGGTGACTCAGAGGGCAACTTCACTTTTCACTCTGCCCAAGGTTCTAGTGTCATTTATTATTTTCTAGTTGCTGAGGATTCTGTTGCTATTGTTCATTCTCTTTGTATAATTCCGAGAATTGCATCCACCCATTTCCCATTGGTCTTAATTATTTCCGTTCCTACCGTACCCAACAGAACCCCTTTAGATTTGCCTTGTACATCGGCTGCTGTAGACTTAGGCCACTTTTACACACGCATAAAGTGGACTGAGGATATTAAGACAGCCTTTTTGAATTTCATATCTAGAGAAGAGGCATTTGAACTTAGTGAGGCAACTTTGGCCCTGGGCTCTGCTGCTGCGCTGATTTCGTATGATAAGCTGGTTGAACTTCTAGCTCCCTTTCTAATAGTTCATAGAAAAGCTTGCATTTGGTCAGTCAAACATCCCCGATGGTTTGATATAGAATGCAGAAGTGTGAGAACCTCTCTCCGGAAGATCACCAGACATTTAAAGTGGGAGTCTTCTTCTGAACTAAGAGTATTATTTATGTCCATAAGGCAATCTTAACGAAACTTCTTGTCTTTTAAAAAGCTCGAGTACCAAAGGAATTACTGGTTGCAATTATTATCAGCCGCTAATAAAAAGAACTCAAGACAGTTCTGGACTCTTATAGGTGCTTCTAGTTTGGGAAAAGGCGACGTTAGGCACCCTAGTCTTTTCCCAGATGTTTGGGTAGATTTTTATAGGGGTGTTTTCTAACAAGTTACTCATGCCAGAAGAGGGTTGAACCTAGCCCTTATTGAAAGGTTTCCTTCTTGGCAACCAGTGTCTGAGGACGAGGTCTTGGCCCTTATTGCTTAGCTCAAACCAGGGAAAGCCCCAGGGGTAGACCGTATTACTACGGACATGATGATTGCCCCTTTTTTTACTCAAATAAATTCTTCTGGTGAAATCCCTAAGGCTTGGTTAAATAATATTATAGTTCCATTCTTTAAAAAAGGTGATCCAAAGCTGCCCTCAAACTATCGGCCTATCAGCCTTCTTAGCATCGTGGGGCAGTTATATGCTAGTTTTTTACTAGGAAAATTCCAGCTCTGGCTTAGTGAAAATAATGTGATCAAACCTGAACAAGTTGGCTTCCAGCAAGGGAAATCCACTACGGACCAGATCTTTATTTTATTTCACTTATTTAAAAACTATGTAGATCGTCAAAAAAGGATTTTTCTTTGCTTTATTGATCTCTGTATGGCGTTCGATACTGTCAATAGGGATCGTCTTTGGGCTAAGCTGAATTCTTCCTTGCTCGACCCACAACTACTTTTTTTGTTAATTAAGTTGCACACTAAGAATACACTTCAAATCAGGTATGCTCCTTTGAAGCAGCCTATGGAAAAATTCCCTGTCTCTCGCGGGGTCAGGCAAGGATGCACACTGGCCCCCGCTCTGTTTAACTATTATCTTAATTATGTTATTTCTTTTTTGAAAAGTAGAGACACGCACGCGTCAAAACATGGAGATAGGAGAATCCCCACATTATTATACGCAGTTGATATGGTTCTGATCTCCGAAACCCCCATTGGTCTGAGGAGGGTCGTGCAACTGTTTGAGGATTACTGTAGTTCCGAAAACCTCTCCAAGCCCGTGGCTTAGGCTTCATCTTTGACTCACCCCTTTCTTTTAAACCCTACATTGACTCTGTTGCTAAATCCTGTCGCTTCTCCCTCCATAACATTGCTAAGATTCGCCCTTTTCTCTCTGTCTCGTCTGCCAAAACTCTTGTTCATGCTCTGGTCATCTCTCGCCTCGATTACTGTAACCTCCTTCTCACTGGCCTTCCCCGGTCTCACCTTTCTCCCCTCATCTCTGTCCAAAACTCTGCTGCCAGGGTCATCTACCTCGCCAGTCGCTTCGACCATGTGCAGCCCCTCCTCTCTTCGCTTCACTGGCTTCCCCTTCCTGAACGAATCCTGCACAAGCTCCTAGTCTTCACCTATAAAGCTCTTCACAACCTTGCTCCCCCCTACCTCTCTGCACTTATCGCCCTCCATACTCCAGCCCGTGCACTTCGCTCCTCCTCTGTCCCTTCTCTCACCCTTCCACGCCTTCCCTGCTCCCCTAAGCGCCTTCGTCCCTTCTCACTTGCTGCCCCCCATGCCTGGAACTCCCTCCCTGTCCACATCCGCCTTGCCCCCTCCCTTCATACCTTCAAATCTCTCCTTAAAACTCACCTCTTTCGCTCTGCTCTGTCTGACTCTTTATCCTGCTGAGCCACTATTTCCTATACCTAAGGTCTGTTTACCCTTATCCTTGCCACATGGACCTGCCTGCTGCCATTCTCATCGTAACCAAGCCAAGTACATGTACCTGAGACCTCACATATTCATGAATGCTACACCCCTTGTCTCTCCCTCTGTTCCCCTTCCTATGTCTCTCCCCCAGTTTCTATCTCTCAGATTGTAAGCCCTAGGGGCAGGGACCATGTCTATTTTATTACTTTGTAAAGTGCCAGGTACACTGCTGGCACTATATAAATGTTTTTAATAATAATAATAATAATAATAATAATTAATAATAAATAATAAATAACTACTCCAAAACAAAGGTATTGGTAGTAGGGCCGCATGGAGCTCGGAATTCTCACTGCTGGTTTATAGGGGAAAATTTAATCGACCAGGTAATTTAAAAAAAGTATTTGGGGGTTATTTTTTCATCCTCTCTTAGCTGGAAACACCATTTCAAGGCCGTATTGAGTTTAACCCAGAGGACCTCAGCTGCTATTACGAGTTTCTATTTTATAATAATAATAATAATTCGATTTATTGGGAAACAAAAAAGTCATTGCAAGCTAATAGCTGCCATACACACATTTACCCTGAGGAATACAAACAAGGCCAGGATTACTGGCTACATAAACGTTGATAACCCAAGCCAACACAAGGCATTGGGGGCACGGGGTCACCCCGGCTCTCACCTGGTCGGCATATACAAAATCCCCCAACATTAAATTAAAATCACAAGGCCTTCCTACCAAGCCAGTCAGGCTTTGCACAAAGCCAACCCTCTGGACACAGATAACTTAAAATTCGACAGACTACTAAGGGAGGTAACAAACAACACACAATCACCAAGCGAGGGTGCTCGAGACTTCGGCGTGGACAATCATGTCTGTGTCTAAAGAGATTTTAATTTTGTTTACCAAGCTCAGGAAGTGAGCGACCTGCTGCGAGACGTGCGGCAAGCGATCACCCGAGAAAAAAATCAAAAGCAATGCCTCTGGACAGCCAGGTAAAGATGCCAATAATGGTGCAAGATAATCTCCGCTCAGGGTCGCGTAGAAGGGGCAGTACAGCAAAATATGGGTCAAAGATTCCACTGCTCTCAAGGGACAACAGCACAGACGTTATGCCAAAGGTATATGATTGTATCTACCAACCGTGACAGCAGATGGAAAAGCATTCCACCTTGCTAGTAGGAGCAGTCTTTTGGAATTCAAGGGGAGCCCACCATCCAAAAAGGGCTTGGGAAGGGAAGTTGCGTTAGCCCAGCCGTGCGTAAAGGCCCGTGGCTTTACAAGCACTAAGTTCAGCCCAGACCTCCTGCCATGTGGAGTCCAACAAATGATCTAGAACAAGTTTCATGCCCCCCTTAAATCCCAGCTGGGACAGGGCCGCAATAGTGAAGCCCAGCTGTTTAATTTTCTCATCTACTAGACCCAACCAAGGATTCAGGAATTTGTCGGACATGACCAACTGGGCCCATGGGGCAGCCAGGTTAAAATAAAGACGTAAATAGTACGCAATATCCGCTTGCCAAACCTTGACCCACAAGGGGAGCAGGCCGCACTCACGGCAGAGGGCCTGGGATGGGATGCCAGGAGGAGCCATCAGAATTGCTTGTGCCACCCCCGCCTGAAATTTCTCCAGGTCCCTCAGCTTGCTCAGGGTCCAGAAGAGAGCCCCATACAGGAGCTGGGGAACCAACTTTTGGTTATAAAAATAAATTGTCATGGCGACTAACTGCCCTCCCCTTGACCTAAAGAAGCTTAACATGTTTATTGAGTTTCTCTTTTAAGGATGGGGGTAAAATAGTCTTTCATGCTCTTTGTCTTTTTAAAGTGAAAGTGATTAGACAAAGTTTATATGCCTTCCCAGCCTGGGGTATTAGTTTTTTAAACAGCCTAGAAGTGTTGCAGAATGGATTTTTGTGCTCTATCCTGGATGTACCCAAGGGGACACCTCAGGTAATTTTGTGACATGAGATGGTTTGTTCTTCTCTCAAATCCATCATACTATTTTGTCTCATTAAATATTGGCTGAAAAATTTCTTATTCCCAGTTCAAGAAAATCTCTTCTTTCTCTGGCTTTAAGGAGTGGGCTTTTCTTTTAGTGGGAATCTCTTGTGGCCTTGGAAGTTTCTAAGTTGAGGTTTTCTAAAGAAGCCTTAACCCCTCTTGGTTTAAATGGCACTGTGGCTTTGATTCAGAGGAGAATTTTGGACCAAAAATACCAACATGAGACATCCCTGTTGTCCTCTCTAAAGGTTGCTCCATTCTATCTTAGGATAAGTCCCTCTAATAGCAGTTTAAGATATCTTGATACCTGGTTGAATTTTCATTGCACATGCGCATTTACTAAATTCCGTTGCAATGTCTTCGCTTCAGCCCTTTTGGAAGGGTGATACTGAATATACCAAGAGAGGAGAGGTTTTGTCCTTTCTGTGACTCTTCGGCTGTGGAGACTATTATTCATGCCTTTTTGATTGCCCTGTTTACAATGCTCCTAGAAGGAAATTTTTGAATGCTTTTATTGTTGACTCTACAATCCCTCTTCAATTGCTGCTTCTAAAGCTCCTCAGCCCATTTGATTCTGGGGTAACGAGAAGTGTTGCTTTTTGTAAGGTTGCTATACAAATTCGGCTCGAGAGCATTTACTAGGAGCTGGTCTTCTTGGATTTTGCCTGTGCTGGGTTTTACCTTTTTGTTCAGGCTCGTATATTGCCCTGCTTAACTGGATTTGTGTAATATATATATTTTGTTTAAATTTCCCATTAGCTAATGAGTGGATTGTAAAATTAATTTGTTGGTTGTGCCAGTTTTGTTTTATATTATATTTGTAGTAGTTTGTATTTCTTGCAGTACTTTGTAATATGGCAATATTGTAATAGCCAATTGGCTACACAAAAAGCAATAAACATGTATGTAACGTAAAAGCTGAGAACTGGAAACTCACTTCATATAATCATGTAATGTAAAATCTGAGAGCTGGAAACTCACTTCATGCAACGAAGAGAGACAAAGACAAGCTGAATATGTATTCAGAGACATCTGACACCTTTACAAGAGCCAGACATACACCTTTGAGTTGCAAATGAAGTTTGCCTGTGGACATGACTAGAGGCATGGACACTCACCAAGCAGTTAAACAAAGGACTCTGAAAGCTATTTAAATGGAGAGACAAGACAACGGGCAGTTCCGGCTATCTCTTGAAGCTGAGAGCTTCATCTACATCTTGCAGCCAGGGAAGGCTGTGCCAAGAGAAATATGAAGTAAAGACTTTCTTAGAAACTCTCTAAGACTGGAACCCAGCTAGTCTTCCACCACTGGCTGAGAACAAACTCAAGTGCATGGACTATTCTGTAGGGTAAGACCTAACTAGGGAGTTGCCCAGTATAGATTAGGAATGCGTTATTCACTTTTGTGTTTGTTAGCCACTCTGTGTTCAACTTATCTTTGCTTATGTAATCAATCAACTTTCTTCTTTATTAAGAAGTGTTTGCTGTGGTCTGCACATTGGGGGAACACAAACTGAGGATCTTGAGCCCTCAAGCTCTTGCAAACCCAGAGAGAGAAAGAGTTTATTAACGGGAAGTTTCTGGGAGTTTGGGAGGCAACAGTATTGTCCCCTTTGCAGGACTGAATCAGCCAGAGAGAGAACTGGTTCAGGTGGACTGCAAGTGAGGGAAATTGAGTCACCCAACCCAGGTAAGTGGGGTAGTGGACCCCAAACCTGGTGACACTGTATTTGGATGAGATTTCTGTCTTTTGAGAAATTTCATTTCAGCCCTAATATGTGTTTGGTCCACACAGTACAGTGTGGCTACTATCTTTCCATCAGCTTCAACTTCAATGGGTATTTTTAAACATGACGACTCAATGAGCCGCCATACTTTGATCCTGCCCATGGTGAGAGCCCTCACCATGGGCAGGAGTCTGTCTGTCCATTGAACAAACATTCCAGAGGCTGGGCTGGAGACAGGGAGAGGGCGGGAGACATGCTGACATGGGTCCGCATGACTCCACCCCCATGCTGCTCAGCGTGGCCTCGCCTCCTCCCTGATGGGTGGGTACAGCAGCCTATAAGGCTGCTGCACCCACCCAGAACTTCTCCGGTCACTGTCTGAAGTTAGGTAGAGTGGACTATCAGATGTGATAGCCCACTCTACCACAGTCTGGGGGAGGCTTCTCTGGATTGTGGTAGGGCTAAACCTGGGATGTGCGCTGGCAGGGAGCTCAGCGCACATCCTGGGTTTAGCCCTGCCATGGTCCAGGGTGTACTCTGCTCCCACCCGTTGTAAACATCTCATGGGTGGGAGCAGATGTGACATCACTGTGGTGGCCACGCTGGGGTATGTGTGGCCACCTGCGGTGGTGTCACATTTGAAAATACCCAATGTGTTTGTATCAGGGCTCAATAGCTCTCGTAGCCACATCTGGAATATTGCAACTAGGACTTGATACTTTCTTAATAAAAACACATTTAATTAAATTGGTGGAGAGTTAAGGGAAGAAAGACCAAAAATTATTAGGGATGAAGGAAGGATTAATTTATTATGCTAATTTAAAGGATAAATACTTAGGATGGATGAGAGTTAGAGTACCTACATCTACAAGTACTGAAGGATGTATGAAATAGGACAAATTATTAAGGTGAGTGGAGATTAATGGCACAAAATTCCTGTTGAACTGTTTCACCAAGTGGAATAATCTTCCAAAGGAGATAGTGAAAGCCTTATTGCTGGTGACACTGGAATGTAGAATCCAGTAAGAACTTGAAAGTTAATCATAGGAAACAACTATGGGTGTTAACACACAGTTGCCACAGTAGCTGCACATCCAGAGGTGGGATGTCCGCCCCCATAACCTTTGGCCAGGGCACGTCGGTATGGAAAGTGATGTTCCCCCAACCTGACCCTGCCGAGAAGGAAGGAAAGCAATGCACAGTTGACTTGCTCCGCCCCATGCTGCAGTCGGTACCCCACCCCCTGCCATGATAGTCAGCCATGGCTGCCAATAACAGGCAGTCATGGCTGGTGGTCATGACAACCCCCCATTCTGGGCCAGGCAGGTGCCCTGTTCGTCATACGCTTCCCTGCTTGGGCAGCTTGTGGGGTCAGACAATAGACCTATTTCTGGCCTGGCCACCAACCCTGCTGGGGTCTGAACTGTGCCCCCATCTGGCGTGCCCGGAACAGATGTGTGGGTTTTGGCACTGACTCAGCAGGCCAGAGCAGGCAAACTGGGCCAGCATTATGTGTGTTAACACCCTATGTCTTAATAATAAAAGGGAGTAACCAAATAATATGCTTCTAGCCTGAATGGAAATGACGACATCTATGAAACGGGAGATGGGTGGGCGTCCATGTGACAGACCACTCACACGACTCAAACTCAGCATAGCTAAAACTGAACTTCTTATCTTCCCCCCTCATCCTTCCTCTCCTTCCTCACTGTCAATAACTATTGATGGAGTCACCATCCTGCCTGTCCCCCAAGCCCGTAGCCTAGGCTTCATCTTTGACTCACCCCTTTCTTTTAAACCCTACATTGACTCTGTTGCTAAATCCTGTTGCTTTTCCCTCCATAACATTGCTAAGATTCGCCCTTTTCTCTCTGTCTCGTCTGCCAAAACTCTTGTTCATGCTCTGGTCATCTCTCGCCTCGATTACTGTAACCTCCTTCTCACTGGCCTTCCCCGGTCTCACCTTTCTCCCCTCATCTCTGTCCAAAACTCTGCTGCCAGGGTCATCTACCTCGCCAGTCGCTTCGACCATGTGCAGCCCCTCCTCTCTTCGCTTCACTGGCTTCCCCTTCCTGAACGAATCCTGCACAAGCTCCTAGTCTTCACCTATAAAGCTCTTCACAACCTTGCTCCCCCCTACCTCTCTGCACTTATCGCCCTCCATACTCCAGCCCGTGCACTTCGCTCCTCCTCTGTCCCTTCTCTCACCCTTCCACGCCTTCCCTGCTCCCCTAAGCGCCTTCGTCCCTTCTCACTTGCTGCCCCCCATGCCTGGAACTCCCTCCCTGTCCACATCCGCCTTGCCCCCTCCCTTCATACCTTCAAATCTCTCCTTAAAACTCACCTCTTTCGCTCTGCTCTGTCTGACTCTTTATCCTGCTGAGCCACTATTCCTATACCTATGATTGGTTTACCTTTATCCTTGCAACATGGACTTGCCTGCTGTCATTCTCATCGTAACCAAGCCAAGTACGTGCACTTGAGACCTCGCATCTTCATGAATATTAGACCCCTTGTCTCTCCCTCTGTTCCTCTTCCTAAGTCTCTCCCCCAGCTCCTGTCTCTCAGATTGTAAGCCCTAGGGGCAGGGACCGTGTCTGTTTTATTACTTTGTAAAGTGCCAGGTACACTGTTTGCGCTATATAAATGTTTGTTAATAATAATAATAATAATAATAATGCTGCAGCCTCCATTGATCCCCCCCCGCTCCACAGTGCCTCCTGGGTCCATGTAAAATGGGCATAAGGGACAGTACAAGAGACAGGACAATTATGAAGTGCTTAATCTATCCCCTTTTGTTCACTCCCAGGTTCCAGTTCTCAGAGGTCTGGGGACATCCTGAGCATAGGATTTCATCCCCTAACTATCTTGGATAATAGCCATTGATAAACCTGTCTTTTAGCCTCCTTTCTTAAACGTAGTAGGCCTCCAAGAGAACCCATGTCAACCCAAAAGTCAATCGCATCTTTAAACTTTCGGTTCCAGCAGAACACATTTTCAGCTTGAGCAAACTGAGCACATGTCTGGGTCAAGGAGAAACTGACCCCATATCTTTTCTTCTGGCCTCAATTCAACTGTCAGTTCCAAAAAGAGAGTTTACATGAGGTTAGGAAGACTTGGGCTGTTTTTGCATGGACAATCCCACCCCCCGTTGAGTGTGCGGTGAGGGGGTGTGTGCAAATGCCATGGCAGTGGGTGGAGGGATGAGTATGTGTCCGTGAAAACAGCATGTGTGGTGGGTGAGGGTTTGTGTGCACTCCTGCGCTACACCCACCTACATCCATCACTCATGCACGGAGCAACGGACTCCAATGCCCGATGCTGCGTAGGTGGAGATGGTTGGAGGTGGGTGTGCACCCGTGGGAACAGATGCACACCCACCTCCACCCACAACGGGTGCACATCCATCCCCCCAACCACTGCGTTACGTTTTTAAAGGGCCTTGTTTACATCATCACCAAAAATTATCACACTTAATAATCCTGTTGGTTCATGAAGTTTCTGTTACTTGTAGTGCTTTTAATAGAAACCTGTAATAATGTGTATTTTAACTTAACTTTATTTATTATTTATTTATTTATTTAAAGAATAATTTAATACCCTGTCCCTCTTGCTCCAAGCAGCCTGGGGCAGCTTACAATATTAAAACATATAAAAACAGTAAAATCATAAAGTACAATAAAAAGGGAGGCACTTTGAACTCTGCAATTTTTTTCAACTCACCACCTTCATTATTTTTTTCTTGGGACCCAGGACACCTCAGCTCCTAGGTCTTTTAGAACCAGTTCCCTCTTGGTTCTAAAATACTTAGAGTGTTACCAAGTATAACAATAATCATGTGAACATCCATCTTGTGTTGAAATCAGTGACATCACAATGCATGAGTACACAATGCATGAGCAGACATTTATGCTGCTGAGTGTTTATGGCTATCTGATAATCTCCCCCAACAATCTGTTTCCCGGATGATATCCCTTGGTGCAATAAAGCTGGTTGAGCACAAGAGAAGGCTGACAAAGATGGAAACTGCTGGGACTGTGTGGGCAAAGCTTCATTCCAGAGAGAATCCAATTGTGAAATCACCCCACTCACCGCACCATCAGTCCTTTCCCTTGCACGTTTGGGTGCGGCCACACAAGCTACAGGGGGCCCAGTCCCTTCATGGGCCTTTGGAAGGCACGCACAGCTGCCATGCTGTGGGGCCAGCACCGGGAGCTGGGCAGATTGTAGGCCCCCTCATGAGGTGGGAAGGCCATTGTCAGATCTCCCGCCACGGCCAGGATGGGCTGAGGAACCAGCTACATGACCGGGCACCCAGCCCTTCCCCCGGCCGTGATGTAGGCATGCGTGGTGGGTAAAAGCACCCACTACTCAAAGCCCCACTGTGGAACTCATTGTGTCAGGGCAGAAGGGGCCTGGGCAGATGGGTTACCATTCCAAATACAGCCTTACCCTATTTAGAGTAAGGCTGCTATGTGATACGTCCTTGGTCTTTTTCTGAGGAAGTATCATATGCAGCTGGGGGGGCGGGGGGTACAGCTAACTACTGCCAGCTGCCAACCACACAATACACTGTGTGGTATGGTGACCCAGAGGGTTAAGGCTGTCCAAGGCATGGTAGCCTGCCCAAGGCATCTCATGTGGCAGCACTCCTTGTTGCTCTTTCTTCCTCCCCTCATTTGCCAATACCATGGAGATACGTAGGAACTAGACTGTGCCTTCACAAAAATACATTTCTCTTTGGTCATCCATTGCAGATCTCTAGATATAACAACAGATATGCATTAGCTGCTGCAAATGCATGTTGTTTGCAACCACGGTTTTCAGATCCCAAACCATGCCAAGCGTGTGCATTTGCACAAAAAGGTGTAATGACCAATTATGTTTTTAGAGCCAAAATGTTTAGCAATGGTAGCAATTTAGTGTCTGGTAGTACCAATGGAAGTTTCCTCCTGCTTGCCTCTACCCACATAGTCTACAAAACAACAACATTGCTTAAAAGTTCTGAGTGTTTCAAATAACTATAGTGCCAATGTATTTATTTTTAAAGGCATCTACAGCTTAATTTCCAGGAGTTCCCTTTGTACATTAAGGATAATAATGTAATAATTCCCTACTTTATATGCAAAATTCACCAGCTTAATAAGTCTGAATAAGTTCAATTTTAAAAAACAAAAACAACCCCCCCAACTCTCTAATTGCTACCTTTGATGTATCTTTTCTACTTGCCAGCCTCCCTGTGGAAGATGGTACACGGCATTCATAAAAGCACAATAAAACACTAACAGTGTGCTCTTCTGTATTGCTTTTCATGGTCTCATTGGTAATAGCTTTTCATATTGTGGTAAATATAACTTATAAATTTCAGAAACAGCAGCAGTGTATATAACATAGCTTCCTAGCACATGGATAAAATCCCAAATCTTCTGGGAGTCTTCACAGAAATGCTTAATGTAGTTAGAAGGCACATGCTGATTTGCAGAAGAAGGAAGTTCCCTTATACAAATGAAAAATCAGTGCAATAAGGAACTGAAAAGAGAATAATTTGGAAAATGTAGGGAAAGTAAGGTTGCTGCGTTGGTCCCAAATATAGACAATAGAGATGAAGTAGTACAATAATATCTTTTATTGTACCACCTCCAGTTGATGGAGGTAAGCAAGCTTTTGGACCTCATGGGATCCTTAGACAGGCAAATCAAGAGTTAGAATTATAGCCTGAGTAAAACTGTGAAGGTATACACAGTGACTGGAAACACTGGGAAAGGGAGGGGAGGGAGGGAGGAGAGGGGAGGAGGAAGAGAGAATGAGCCTCAGGTAGGAGGCCTACAATTCAAAAGAATAGATTAAGAGCTGCTGATAGTAAGTAAACTTAAAGCTTCCTGTAGTTGTAGACAGTCATTAGAGTTACAAATTCCTGTAATGGCTTGTGAAACCCATGTCTAATTGAGTCCACTGTTCTTTGTATATAGAGCTATGCATTTTTATTCTCAGGCTCGCCCTTTAAAGGTGTAGCGTAGGATTCCTTTTAAGAAAAAGACAGCTTCTAAATAGGCATGATCCGAGCCCTCTACCAACACTTGCAACTTTGCTCGCAAAGCCTTCCCTGCTAGTGCAAGCTGACCTAAAGGGTCCACAGTCTACAGTAGCTCTGGCCTGCCACAGCATCACTTGACACTTCTCCACATTAAATTTCATCTCCCATTTAGATGCCCATTCTCAAAAGATCCTCCTGCAATTCTTCACAGTTCGCTTGTGTTTTAACTACCTTGAATAACTTTGTGTCATCTTCAAATTTGATCACCTCATTCCTTACTCCCTTTCCCAGATCATTAATGAATATATTAAACAACACCAGTTCCAGTACAGATCCTGGGGACACTCCAGTATTTACTTCTCTCAGTTGTGAAAACTGACCATTTAGTCTTTTTTCCCCCTGTCCCTTAACCAGTTACCAATCCACAATAGGACACTGCCTCCTATCCCATGACTTCATAATTTCCTCAAGAGTATCTCATGAGTGACCTTATCAAATGCTTTCTAAGAATCCAGATACACAGTGTTGACCAGCTCACCCCTATTCACATGTTTAATTACAAACAAAATTCCAATAGATTAGTGAGGCATGACTTCCCTTTGTTAAATCCATGTTGGCTCTTCCCCATGTTTATCAATATGCCCAGTAATTCTGTTCTTAATTATCATTTCTACCATTTTGCCAGGCACAGACACCAGACTCTTCACTCAGTAGTTTCCAGGATCACCTCTGGAGCCCTTTTTAAAATTAGCATTACATTTGCTACCCTCCAGTCCTCAGGTATAGAAGCAGATTTTAGTAATAAGGTTACAAATTACCAGTAGTAGATCTGCAATTTCATATTTGAGCACCTTCAGAACTCTTGGTAAATACCATCTGTTCCTCGTGGTTTGTTACTGTTTAGTTTATCAATTTGCTCTAGAACCTCTTCTAGTCACTCTGATCTGTGATACGTCTTCTGATTCATCCCCGATGTAGAACAATTATGGCATGGTTATCTACCCAACATCTTCTGCAGTGAAGACTAAAGCAAAAAAATCATTCAACTTCTCTGCAATGAACTTATCCTCCCTGAGTGCCCCTTTTGCCACCTGATCATCTAAAGGACTGTTGTTTAGGTCGTTTAAATTCAACCAAAGTGAGTAAAACAATGGATTAAATACCAGAAGAAACAAATATGCAAAAAAAAATGTGAGGTTAAAATTGCAGTCGCACTCTGGATTTGGTTTTCTGCACTGACCTAGTGGAGGATGTGGTAAACGTGCCATTGTCATGGTCTGATCATTATCTCCTTTGGACCCAGCTCCTGGAAAGGTGTGGAACCAGTTAAATTGGTTCACCTTCGGAGATTTATGGAACAGGAGCGGTTGTGGAATGCTCTGGGGGAAATACCCTCTGATCTCGATGCCCGCCCGCTCATTGACCTCATTAGGTTTTTGAACACCTGACTATCTGAGGGCATTGACCAGGTGGCTCCCAGGCATCCGCTTTCCAAACATCAGAGCTGCAGGTATCCATGGTTCACAGAGGACCTGCGGCGGTTAAAATATGAGGGGAGGCGGTTAAAACGACGGTGATGTCATACTCATGCTGAAGACGACAGATTTTGGCATAGAGCCAGTCTGAAAGTCCATGCGGTGGCTGTGCAGGCGGCAAAGAAAAAGTTCCATACTGCCATCATAGTGTCCACGAAATCTTGCCCAGTAGAGCTCTTCCAGGTGGTGAAGGGGTTGGTCAGTTCAGCCTCCATCTACCTGGAAGTGGAGGTTTCCCGGGCCTACTGTGATAGGTTTATTGATTTTCCCATGGACAAAATCACTTGCATGCACCATGACTTCACCACCACAGTTGATACAGTTGGGGAACCAGAGACTATGAATGCCCCGACTAGTCCTGTTTTGTGTGATCAATTTCAGTCAGTGACCTCTGCCGATGTGGGTGATGACCTGGGGGATGTTACGGCCACAACATGTGAATTAGATCCTTGCCCATCCTGGCTGGTTAAGGTCGCCAGGGAGACATTGGGGTTGGTGCTGGTATAGGTGGTCAGTGCCTCCCTTGATGAGGGCAGGGTCCCAGGGCATCTTAAAGAGGCTGTGGTAAAACCCTTGCTCAAAAAACCATCCCTTGATTCTGACGCCCTTGCCAGATACTGGCCTGTCTCTAACCTTCCCTTTTTAGCGAAGGTTATTGAGCGAGTGGTGGCCCAGCAGCCAGGACCATCTTGACAGGTCCATCAGTTTCCTGGACCCCTCGCAGTCTGGCTTTCATTCAGGATATGGCACTAGGGATGGGCGAATGCAGTTTGGAAGTTCGGAGTTTGGAACGAACTTGGTCTGTTCGGACGACCGAACCTGAACACTAATCCGAACACGAACTTACCAAACCAAACTCAATTCCAAACGTCGAAATGACTGAACAGTTCGGTCAGTTCGGATCGCGTTCAGGTGAGTTTGGGTGGCAAAAACGTGTGACTGGAAGGCAAAACATGACAGGGAGGGGGAGTCAGCTGAGGAGCAGACTTCCAGGCACCATGGGTGGAGAGGCTTGGAGTAGCAGCCAGCCTGCTGAATCACCATCCCTTTTTGCCTCAGACCACTGGCTTCACAATCTGCGATTGGCCACAGACTAGGCTGCACAGAGCCAATGGGGCTTGCAGTGAGACGGGCGCAGCAAAAAACAAAACTGCTTGCCTCCCCCCTTCCCAACACCTTCTGAGCTAGTCACTGTTCCTGAACAGCAGACGTTTCAGAAGGCTCCCTCTCCCAGCAGTTTTTTTCTCCTCAATCCATTGCCATCCTCCTCCTATTTCACCCATCTAAACCATCTTCCTGCATATTATCATTTATTTAGATTAGATTAGACTGATTTAGGTGTTGTTTTTTGTTTTTACCCCTCTCTGTGTTTCCTGTTTTCAATCTTCCTTCCTCCCTCCCCCTCCATTGAATCCTTTCCCTCTCCCTCTTATTCCATCCCTGATAATTCCCTTCCCCTGTTTTAAGTTTTGGATTTATTTAGAGTAGGATTATTATTAGATTGATTTTCATTTCAGTTTTGTACCCCTCCCTGTGTTCTTTGTGTTTCCCCCTTTGTAATATTGTATATATAGATAGTTATTAGATAAATAGTTACTAGATAGATATACATAGTAGTTAGCTTAGTTATAGAGATAGATAGATATACAGTGTGTTTGTAGGACAAAGTCTTTATAGTTAATTATTAGGATATTGTCAGGTAGGGCAGGGAAGGGGGCGTAGAACCGGGTGGGCCCTGGAGGGGGCCTGGGCCTACCCTCCCACCTACCTAATAACCTCACGCACTCGCTCAGGCTCCTGCTGGAAAAGGGTTCTCTCTGGGAATACAAGCCCGTCAGGATAGTGTGTGGGCCGTTCCGTGGGCTTCCGCACCTGGAACTTAGGCCCCTATCATCATAGGGCGCTTGGTGAGGAGCAGGAGCCTGAGCCACAGGAACCCACGCTTTCCCCAACACGCAGCACCCACACTCCAGGAGGGACAGGAGGGGAGTGTGGGGAAGAAGTGCCCGGTAAGGAGGGGGTAGGGCCCAGGGACACAAGGGGGCAGACGGGAACTCAGTCACACACAGCAGGGGAAGGTCTCTAAGGTTACTCCAGGAGAGGAAGGGGGTTAAGGGGACAGGTGCCACACTCCCGACACCCACACACTCACACACTACCAGAGGAGGGGAAGTTTGAGGGAGGACAACACACACACACACACACTTAATCAATACTCTAAGTCTCGAGGCTGAACTGGACTCGCAACACTTAGCTTAATCAGGGCCGGTCTCCACTGAATCACCAGCGCCGAGTGCTTCTCGGCGCTGGTTCTTATGCTCCTGGCCCCGCCCCTCTGCGTGCCCCCGCAAGCGTGCGGAGCGCCGCAGAGGGGGCGTGGCCTCACTCCGCTTTTGGGGCCTCCCTTCTTTCGCCGCCCCTTTGTCCTGTGGCTCCACCGGGGTTTCTTGCATGGGCGGGGGCGCCCCCGCCGCCTGCTGGGGGGAAGCCGGGGGCGGCCCCTCCAGCCCCCTTGGCCCTGCCGGCCTCGGGGCCGGGCCCGCATGCCGCCGTCGCCCCCGCTTCCCCCATCGGCCCATGACAGATATTCCATTTAGTTCAATAGGTTTTAGAATAGTTAATAGCAGTTAGATTTAGTGTGGATAGATATATATCATTTTAGATAAAAAATGTAAATACATTTTTTTTTTAATTGTTTTTATAAAATAGTTGTGTATTCTTTTGGTGGGAGAAATGGAGAAGGGAGGTATGAGAGGGCGAGACTGGTCATCTGCCCGCAAGCCAGGCAATGAGGCACGTGCCAGATCTGGCAGGGGCCATGCCAGCAGAGTGCCAGCAGGCAAAAACAGCAGCCCATCACCACGCCCCAAGCTGAGCAGGCCTGATTGTGGGTCTTCCTCTCCCAGCACTAGTGATACTAGTGGTCCCAGTGGCACTAGGGGCCAGGGGGTTAGGTGTCGCCTCCTGGCAGCATGCTCCCCTGCCATGCAGGGGACTGTAATGTCTGCATTGCAGGCGACTGAGGCTGTCTCATCTGCAGCTGCAGGTGCAGGCAACTCAGTGCCTGAAGTTCCTCAGGGGTCACCATTGTCCCCCGACTCCCCCATAATTATAGAGGCAATCCCCCAAAGCAGTCCAGGACTGATGGATCTCACCCTGGCTGCTAGAGGCAGGGCCTGATCCCCAGGCAATGGAAAAAGGGAGCTTAGCAGCAGCAGCAGCAACAGCAGCTAGAGGGGGCAATGAGCCATTTTTAAATGGCTGCAATGTAAAAAATCCGGTACCCGGAATCCGGTACCCTGGACCGGATTACCGGGTCGAATCCGATAATGCCGGTACGCCCGGTACCGGCATTATCGGATACCGGATTTTACCGGTTTCCCGCCCCTAATGGGGAGTCCAGCAGCCTCCGTCACTCTGTTTGGGGATGGGGACAGTAATGCAGAGATTTCTGTGGAGGACGTCTCTGTATCTGGTGCTGCTGAGGTGATGGCTGTCCCTCAAAGAGCTGTGTTGCCAGTGCCACCATGTCCTGCCCCTCCCAGGAGTGTGTCACCCAGTGCGGGCCAGAAGGCAGGAGGGGCTACAAAATCATGGGTCTGGGAGCATTTTAAGGTGCAGGCAGATGATTCGTGGGAGGTGCAGTGCACTTTGTGCAATAAGGTGGTGAAGCGTGGGCAGTGTTCACCAACCTGGGGACAACCGCCATGTCGAGGCACCTGAAATGGTGCCACAGTGCTGCACTGCTAAGCAGGGAGGCAGGGTGTGTGGATCATCACGGGTTCCTGACCCAAGCGGTCAGTCATCCGCCTCCTTCATTAGGCAACCATCCTGCTCCAGCGGCTGCATCTAATATCAGGAGCAGTATCGCTGCTAGGGGGGAAGCGCAGAAGCAGCAGCCTTGCCAGCAGCATCAGCCCACAATGGAAGAGTTGGTCTGGGGGCAGATGCCAAGGCCATCAGCAGCTGGAGGGCGGCGTGGCTTTCAAGAAAAAGCCACGTGCCTGTCGGGTGAGATGATCGCTGTCGATGGCCAGCCCTTCTCCATTGTCGGGGACACTGGGTTTAAGAGACTGATGAGGTTCCTTGCCCCACAGTTTAAGCTGCCATCCTGCACCACCCTGAGTTGTACGGTGTTGCCAACCCTGTATGGGGCTTTGAAGGAGCGGGTGAAGGAGCAGCTGGCAGGGGCTGGGGGTGCAACTATCCATTTCACCACTAACCTGTGGTTCAGCCGGCATGCCCAGCACGCGTACCTGACAGTGACTGCACACTGGTGGCAGGACCCAGAGTCAGCATTTGACAGTGACATGAGGGGTCCTGAGCAGGGTATGGGTGGGCCCTGCTTCAGTCGGAAGTCATGGACTGCCCCCACATTACCAGGAACATAGAGGCAGCCCTGAACACTGTGGTGGAGGAGTGGGTCACGCCAGGTGCACCATTCACCCCAGGGTGTGTGGTGACCGATAATGCGGCCAATATACTCAAGGCAGTCCGCTATGGGGGTTTCACGAGCATCCCTTGCACCACACACACCCTCCACCTGGTGGTAAAGGATGCTCTTGGCTTGGGGGAAAAGGGGATTGGGAAAGGCACCTTTAGATCCCTCATCCAGTGGGGGAGAGAGTTGGCTGGGTTTTTTAATCGCAGAGTGAAGGGCAGCGAACTCCTCAGGGCCAAGCAGGCAGAGAAAGGCCACCAGTGCACCAGCTGGTGCAGGATGTCTCCACCAGGTAGAATTCCACCTTCCTGATGCTTGAGCGGCTTGTGGAGCAGAAAGCCACCTTGTATCAGATGCAATTGGACACAAACAGTGGGGCTCCTACAGGCTTCAATGGGGCAGAATGGGAAATCCTCTCCCAAATGGTCTTCATTCTGTGCCCGTTCCTGGAAGTGATGGAGACCATCAGCTCCTCCATGGCCACAATCATCCAGGTGACCCCTCTGGTCCAAAGTCTCCACTGGAGGCTTGAGAAGATTCTGCAGGGGCAGGATTGCAGCCCTCGGGGCAAGACGCTGGAGGCTGAGGCAGTTGGGCTGGCGCAGAAGCTCAAGACAGGCCTGAACGCGAGGTTTAACGAGCTCCTGCTGTGGGGGGAATATGTTTTGGAAACAATGCTGGACCCCAGGGTCAAGGGCAGTGTGCCACGCAAGTCATCCCTCTATGGCCTCTGGAAGGATGATCTTGTGGGGAGGATCTGGAAGGCAGAGCGGGCTTTTGAGAGTGCGCTGTAGCAGCAGCAGCAGTAGGATGCCCCTGGGGATGGTGGGAGTGGGAGCAGCCACCCCTTTCAGTCAGCAGGGTCTATCCCTGCCTCCAGGCCTAGCAGTAGAAGCAATAGCAGCAGGATCAGCAAGATCAGCAGCAACAGCAGCAGCAGCACCCCTTCTGCCAGCAGCTCCTCCTCTACGTAGCCCACTCTGGGGGGCATGGGGCCAAGGACAAAAGGGAAGATAGCATGGCTGAGGGCAGTGGGGGCGGTGGTGCCAGGGACAGCTGAGAAAGGGAGTACAACGGAGCCTCAGCAGCAGTCGAGATATATCTGGACAAGGAGCCATGCATCGATCCCAGCAGCGATCTCTTTGCCTACTGGGCCGGCAAGACTGATGTGTGGCTGGCCCTGTCCAAAGTGGCCATGGGATTATTGTCCTGCCCACCAACCAGTGTCCACAGCGAGTGGGTGCTCTCTGCGGCAGGGGACATTTGCTCCCCGCACCACCTGAGACTGGGGGCCAAGTTGGTGGAGCAGTTGTTGTTCCTAAAGGTGAACCTTCCGCTGCTGGGGTTCCCTGAGTTGCCCCTGGACAAGGAGTGATGGTGCAGTGGCACGCGCCATCCCATGCCAGGGGCAGTCTTGGAACGGGGCTCCTTCTCCTCAATCTGGGCTAGGGCTACTGCTCCTATCCTGCTGAGGTGCTGTCCCTTCCTCCCAGTGCCTGGCACCCGCCCTGCCTCCCCCCCATATCTCTCTCTCTCTCTCTCTCTCTCTCTCTCATTCTAGAAAGCCTTGGCTGTCTTATCTGACTGACCTCATGATGCAGGGTGGCATTGGGAAACAAACTGTAAGCCTGCCAGCTGACCTATGGCTACAAGATCTCGGCCTGTGTATGTGATGCTGACTGGCTCTCTCTCTCTCTCTCTGCACAGTCTTTGCTAGCCTATCTGAGTGCCCTGCTGACAATGTCCCAGCCTGCCTGCCCTACTGCCTCCCATGCCACGCTGCCTGTCAACCCACCCAGCTTGCTGCCAAGCTCAAAGCATGCCTCAGTCCGCCTTCCTGCCTACCATACCAAGGTGCCTGTCTTCCCACCCAGATTGCCTAGCTCAAAGCCGGCCCAAGCCCACCTGCCCTACAGCCTCTCATGTCACATTGCCTGCCTGCCTGCCCACCCAGATTGCAAAGCTTGAACCCTGCCTCAGTCTGCCTGATTTCTGCTCATGCCATGCCACCTGACTGCCTGGCCTGGCAACCAGTGTCTTCTGCTGCTAGTGCCAATGGCCCCCAGGCCTATTTGCTGTCTGTGCAAAGGGTTCTGTACCCGGCCAACCCACTGTCTCCTGGTGCCAATGGCCCCTAGTCCAGGCATACACACCATCTGTGCCAAGGGTTCTGTACCCTGGAAACCTATGTCTGCTGATGCTGCCAATGCTGCCCATGCTGTCTGTGCCATGGGTTCTGGGGCCCATGATTCCTTGCACAGAGGCAATGTCATTCCACCGCAGCAAGAAACAGTCACTTCAGTCCCAGGACCTGCCGCCATGGTTCTGGGGTCAAGTTACAGGCAGGGAGGGCTGTGGCCAATACCTAGAAGCTGCCACTCCAGCCCCAGGACCCACCATCATGGGTCTGGGGCCATTATTCCTTGCATGGAGAGCAATTTTCAACTGTATCAAGAAACAGCCACTCCAGCCTCAGGATACACTATCTAGGGCCTACGTTACTGGCAGGGAGGGCTGTGGCCAATATCTAGAAGCTGCCACTCCAGTCCCAGGACCCACCATCAGGGTTCTTGTGCCATGTCATTCTGCTCACGGTGTGCTGTCATTCCACCTTTTCTTTATGCAACCTGCTGTTCATGGAGAGAGAGAGAGAGAGAGAGAGAGAGAGAGAGAGAGAGAGAGAGAGAGACTCTCCCCAATACTAGAAGGAGAGACAGGCATGATCCCACCCATGCTGTCACCTGCACTATATGGTCAGAAAGAGAAAGAGAGAGAGAGAGAGGTTCCCAGCTGGAATGAGAGGGATGGAGGTTGGAGGGGGAGAGGTAGGTGTATCCCTATCCAGCTACCCTGGCTGCTACCTGCCAGAACCAGGAAGAACTCCCATTGCCCACATCCAGCACGCAGCAAACCTACCATAATGAGATGGAATATAACACAATGTATTATATGTGTCTGCCTGCCTGCCTGCCTGCCTGTGTGCGTTCCTGTACCTGCTGTTACCACCTATCTCATGATTGAATGAAGTGTGCCTGATAGGCTTTAGCATGTCATTCCACTATCCCTGAATCAGTCATGGCTGCCCGACTATCAACTGGATTCTGGGACCATCATTCCAGTCACTGGGGACACATTCCATTCCACTGCATCCAGAAGCCTGATGCCTGTATGCCAGCCTAACACTCGCCCCCCCCCAACAGCCTGCTCCTCCGCACCCACCCATGGAAACCCGCTTAAGCTGCTTGAAATAAAAGCCCCTCCAACCACCAGCTCCTGCTGCCAGCTGCCCGCTGCCAAGGAGCCTGTGTCTCTTTCCCTCTGTCACACCCACCCGTACAAACACAAGCCAAGAACCTCCTGGGGGGCTGTCTGGAAGTTGAGACCCTGCTGCTGGCACAGCACATCTTTGGGTTGGTTAATAACTACACTATATGGGGTGGCAGGTGCTGCTGGTAGGGACTGACAAGCTCTATGAGATTCTGCCACCTGCCAGCCAGAATTTCAGCACATAGGGATAAAAGATTGGACACAGGTCAAATTAAGCTCGTAACAAGAAATACAACTTTTATTAAAACTATTTAAATAATAACAACAAAACAACAACATTATGAAGCCAAAAGAAAACATTCAAAGGAAACTTATAAATTAAACTACGAATCTCTGGGTCTGTCCCCCGGGACTTGGGGGAAAGGCATCAGCCATTGGGATGCAGCACAGGGCTGAGGGCCGGCCACCCAGGACTCTTCCAGCTCATAGCCGTGGGAGACTGAAAACTCCATGGCCCCTTCCACATTCCGATGCCACCTGGAGAGTGCCTGGTGGTACATTTCCAGGTGTTCCATCTCAGCGGAGATGTACTGGCAATACGCCTCCACCTTCTTCCTCTCCACCTGGACCACCTGGAACTGCTCCACCAGGCGGTTTTCCACGGTAGCTGCTGTCACCTGCAGGCTGGCCATGAAGTCCCAGGTGGGCCTCTCTAACTCGGTCCAAAAGGCCTTGGCCTCAGCATTCTCCTGGGGCCCGGGGGTCTCCACATTGGGGCTGGAAGAGGGGGGAGGGCTTACATGCCGTCGCTTGTGGGTTGCCTTCCCCCCCTCTTCTGGTGCTGTTGCTTGGGCTCCACGACCACGCCAGAGTCCTCCTGCTGCCTCACCATCTGGCCGTGGAGCTTTTCAATATGGGTGATTAGCCCCAACATGGTCCCCTCTCTCTGCCTCCTTAATCTTTTGCTGCAGATCTAAAGAGCATAAAAAGATAGGAACATAAGAAGTGCCATACTGCATCAGACCAATGGTCTGTGTCAAGCCCTGCCTGCATTCTGTCTCCACAAGTGGGTGGCCAATCTCTCTCTGCAGAGGACTTCCATTCCTAGCAGGTCATAGGGCAATCCATTCCCTGTTGTTCCAGCCCCCGTGTCTTACCTTGCAGATGGCGATTCCATCACCCTTGTCATAAAACCTCCAGACATCGGAGCATTTTGTCTGCCGACTGTCTAAGGGTGGCACTGGTGAGTCCAACCTCCGCCTGGGTGTCTTGTGCAGCAGGGTATCAGTGCTGGCATCTGATTCCTCTCTGAAACAGGAACACATAAACAGCACCTAACTAATATCATGCATATATGTTGATGCCTCTAGTCCTCCCTCCTTGGGGTGCTAGGGATGGCAACGGTCGATGATGACCCTGGCTGGCACATGCGAATCCTTCCCTCCCAGGGGTGCTGCTAGGGAGGGATGGCATTGGAGAGATCCTGGCTGGCACGTGCAAATCCTGCCCTTATTTGGGGGTCCCAGGTAGGGATGGCAACTGGAGAGTGGGGATGGCTGGCAGGCACATGTTTGGGTGGGGGTGCTGCTTGTGTTTGTGCCTGACTGCTGGAAGAGCCCCCCACACTACAGTACCCTCTCTCTCTGTGGCAGACATCTGCAGCTACCAGCTGAGTCCCATTGTTTGTGCCTGACTGATGCCCACCACCCACACACCCATCCACATGCCAGTGAGCTCGCTCTAACGGATAGAGCCTTAAGTTTCTTGTCCTCAAAGTAAAAAAAACAATTTACAAACCTGGCAGCAGTGGCAGCAGCACCTCCTGTGCCCACCGGTTCTGGCTCCTCCACCACCGAAGGTCCAGCAGCGGCCGGAGGAACCTCTTCCTCCACTGCCGGCTCCGCCACCTTGGCATTCTCCCAGGCCCAGTGTTTAATGGTGGTGGCACTGGTCACCTTCTTCTCCATTTTTTTTTAAACACCCACCCAACACAGCCAACACAACACACATAGCTCCCACCAACACTCACCAACCAGCCAAACCAAAACCAACACACCCCACACAGCCAAAACACACACAAATCAAAAATGAACACACAGCCAGTCACAACACAACCTCTCACCCACACAAGCTACACACACACTCAAATTTCCTGTTTCCGCGGCGATCACAGGCTCTCGCGATACTTTTTCCAAACGCCTGAACCAAACCAAACAAGACCGAACGGTCGAACCCGAACGCGGCAACCGAACTGAACAGCTGAACCAAATGGCTGAACTGAACCAGATCGGACCGAACCAAACGACGGAACCCAAACCGCGATCTGTTCGCCCATCCCTATATGGCACTGAAACTGCTTATGGCTTTGGTTGATGACCTGCACCGTGCTTTAAACCAGGGGCAGTTGACCCTTCTTGTTTTGTTATATCTGTCAGCTGCTTTTGATACCTTTGACCATGAGCTGTTGGTGATTCAGTTGCAGGATCATGCCGTGGTGGGCAGGATCATTCTTGAATGGTTCCACTCATTCCTGGCCAGTAGGACTCACTGTGTGGTCTTGGGTGACTGTACATCTTCTCCCCGGGATCTCACATGTGGGGTCCCACAGGGTTCTATTCTGTCTCCCCTCCTGTTCAATGTGTATATGCAGCCTCTGGGTGAGGTCGTGAAAGGGTCTGGATTGTGTTGTCATCAATATGCTGACGACGCTCAGCTCTAGCTCTCATTTTCAGCAGACTCAGGCCCGACAGTCTCATTGCTTACCCGATGTCTGACAGCTGTGGGAGACTGGATGAGGGCGAACTGCCTGAAGTTGTATCCCAACAAGACAGAGGTGATGCTGGTGGGCAGGGCCAAGAAAGTGGAAACCCCCATCGTTGTTGGGGTGTGCCCCGTCTTGGTTCCTCAAGTTCGTAGTCTGGGGGTGCTCCTCGATTCACAGCTCCACCTGGATTTCCAGGTGGCAGCTGTGGCAAGGAGTGCATTTGCCAAATTACAGTGATGGTTATGGCCTTATGTCTCAGACTGCGACCTTGCCACCATCATCCATGCCTTCGTTACCTTGAGGCTTGATTACTGTAACGCCACACTATATGGGGCTACCCAAGATGATGGTCCGGAGGCTGCAGGTGGTGCAGAATGTGGCAGTCTGTCTCCTGATGGGTACGGGCTGCCGAGAGCACATAACACCGGTGCACCATTTTCTGCACTGGTTGACGGTTGCCTACTGGGCCCAATTCAAGGTGTTGGTGCTGACCTTTAAAGCCCTACATGACCTAGTCCCCACACTCCCCGGGTTCTGGAATGGCCGTTGCGGTCTGTCAGGGTCACTCTTTTGGAGGCCCCCCAAGTTCGGCGGGGGGCCACACTGGAGAGGGTGTTCTCAGTTTATTTGTCCCGTGGCCTTCCCTCCTTCAGGCATCAGTGTAAGATTTGGCTGTTCCGCCAGGTGTTTGATGAGAGAGACGGGTAGAGGGAGGGATGGGGTAGGTTTTCGGGGGGGGGGG
>QEPC01006482.1:484104-494794 GCA_003113815.1 Sphenodon punctatus | reverse complement strand
TTTTTTTTTTTTTTTTTTTTTAATTTATAAAAAAAATTATCCCACCCCTCCTGCCCACAGGGCAGCTTGGGGAGGTGAACAACAAATTAAGAACAATAAACAATAAAAACAATTTAAAGTTAGCATTTCCATATGCAGGGAGAAAACAACCTCCCCCCCAACACACCTACCCTACCCCCTCCCTCACCAAAAGTCTGTCAGAACAGTCAGGTGTTACACAAACGTTGAACTGACAGGAGAGTGGGGGCCAACCGAGTCTCCTCTGGGAGTGAGTTCCACAGCACAGGGGCAGCCACCGAAAAAGATCTAACATTGATGGCCACCCATCTCACCCAGGGAACCTCCAAAAAGGCTCCCACAGACGATCCCAGGGGTCGCACAGGCACATGGGGAGTGAGGCGATCCTGCAGATGAGCAGGGCCCAGGCCATGAAGGGCTTTAAAGGTCAAAATCAGCACCTTGAACCTAGTCCGGTGCTTTATAGACAGCCAGTGCAGAGCCCGGAGCACTGGTGTCATGTGCTCCCTGCCGACCGCCCCCATAAGGAGATGGACCGTGGCATTCTGCACCAGCTGCAGCCTCTGTAACAACTTCTCAGGCAGCCCCATGTAGAGCGCGTTGCAGTAATCCAGCCTCGAGAGATGAAGGCATAGATGATGGTGGTGAGGTCAGAGTCTGAGAGATACGTCCAAAGCCGCCGGACAAGATGTAACTGCCAAAACATACTCCCCAGCACAGTCACAACCTGAGATTCCAGACTGAGCCGTGAATCGAGAAGCATACCCAGACTCCACACCTGAGAGACCATGGGAGGGTGAACCCCCCCCCCACAAGAGGATATTCAACCACTCCCAGGCCCCCCAAGCCCTCACCCACCAATATCACCTCCATCTTGTCAGGATTCAGCTGCAAATGGCTCATCCTCATCCAAGTCCCCACAGCTGACAAGCACTGGGAAAATAAGTAGACTGTATGGCCTGGGTCAATGGAAAAAGAGAGGTAGAGCTAAGTGTCATCAGCATACTGATGACACTGCATGCCCTGAAACCCTCTCACGATCTCCTCTAATGGCTGCATTTAGATGTTAAATACGAGGGGGGACAGAATGGCACCCTGCGGGACTTCACACATGAGGTCCCGGGGGGAAGATGTACACTCCCCCAAGACCACCCGGTGAGTTCTCCCGGCCAGGAATGAACAAAACCAGTCCAAGACCGTCCTGTCAATCCCAGCACGGACCCACAGGTGAGTCACCAACACCTCATGATCGACTGTGTCAAATGCAGCCGAAAGGTCTAGCAGGACTAGTAAGGTCTGATGACCCTGGTCCAATGCCAGATGGAGATCATCAACCAAGGCCACCAATGCAGTCTCCATACCATACCCAGACTGAAAACCAGGCCAAAAACCAGACTGAAAGGTTGCTCATGACAGGTCCCATGAACCCACATTTTTACTTTCTTTTTCAAACCCAATCCTTTTCATTTACAGGTTGGGAGCAACACTGGGCCTAGGGTCGGGGTTGGGCAGAGGGGGTACTCCCCTCCGTGCATCCCCAAGTCCAGTCATTTTTCATGGCTCTTACCACTGTTGCTAGCCTGGGCCCTGCACCAGGCCCACTTGTTGATTCCTGGGTCGCTCCAGGTGCCACAACAGCAGATTGAATCTGCTGCTTCACCACCTGCAGAAGTTGCCAGGGAGTGAGGGAGAGGCAGGGCCTCTGCAGGTAATTTCAGACATAACGATACCACGGTCAACCACAGTGAATCCCCTGTGGTAACCGTTGGTACCGTTATGTCTGCTGTGCTTCCTGCCAGATGTTCACCCCAGTGAATCACTGGCGGGAATCACATTGACTACAATTCTGGACCTCCAGCCACCCGGAGGTCCAGAATCATGGTCGGATTGGGCCTCAACCGTGGTTGGATTGACCACGATACGGGATGGGCTGCAGGTAACATTTTTTACCTGCAGCCTGGCCAGATCGTGGTCCCGACCACAGGATGGGATTGGGCGCAGCGGCTGGATTGGCTGTTGCGCCCGCCCATCTCCCGGATGGTGGGCGGCTGGAGAAGTGTGGAGGGGCAGGGCTGTGCGGCTGCACAGCCCCTCCCCTCCCTGATCCCCTGTAGGAATCAGGCCGGCACATCTAAAGGACAGCTGGCCTGATTCCTGACTGGGATCCAAAACGGATCCCGGTTCGTGGTTCAGCATGGCGGCCTGGTACGTCTGAAAGTACCCTGCCCCTCCCTCACTCCCTGGCCCCCTCCACTGCCTGTCTCAGACTCTGCCATGGAATGAGAGAGAGGCAGAGGCCCCACCTCTCTCGCATTCCCTGGCCGAGACTAACTGGCAGCAAAGGGGGCCAGGGAGTGAGGGAAAGGCGGGTCCTCTGCCTCTCCCTCACTCCCTGGCCCTCTCCCCTGCCTGTCTCGGACTCAGCTAGGGAGTGAGAGAGAAGCAGAGGCCCCACCTCTGCCTCATTCCCTGGCCAAGACTAACTGGCAGTGGAGGGGGCCACGGAGTGGGGGAGAGGCGGGGTCTCTGTCTCTCTCTCACTCCCTGCCCCGCTCCACTGCCTGTCTCAGACTCAGCTAGGGAGTGATAGAGAGACAGAGACCCCCCTCTCTCTCACTCCCTTGCTGAGACTGACAGGCAATGCAGGGGGTCAGGGACTGAGGGAGAGGCGGGGCCTCTGCCTCTTCCTCACTCCCTGGCTGAGACAGATAGTGACCGGGAGCTGGGGGTCCCAAGTGCACCCCCCCAGGAGCAGGGCCAGAGGTGGCTGCCCCAAACCGCCGTGCAGTAAGGTTGGCCCTGCCTTTCGGGGTTTCATATTCAAAAAACAAATACTATGGACTGTGTGTTCTGGTTCCAAGTGAACATAAAATTTCCTGGAAAACATGGTATCTGAGGTCTCAAACTGGGCCCCAAAAGTTGCAGCCTATATCCAGCTCTGAGCTGAGCTGCTCTCTGTCTCTCAGCTTAACTGTCTGATTGGGAAGCCAGCCTGTAATGGACCCTCCCCATCTGCAGGAGCCACTGCTGTTTTAGAACTTTATTTTCCAGCACTGCAGCCAGCCCCAGCCCAGTGGAGATCAGCTAAGCCAGGGGAAAATGGTGAACCCCCAAACCAGTGACTCACCCCCTTGAACAAGTTTAACTCCTGAACCTAGTCCCAGGCCCCATTCCCCTACCTCCACCAGTGACCCCTTCCCAAACTAGCGACCCCCTCTAAGGCCGATCCATGCCCCAGTTATAATTACTTTTTAAAATATCTTGACAAGAATTTTGCGAGATATTGTCAGGTATCCTGAGGTTCTCATTTCCCCACCCCACCCCACCCCACCTCGTTTCCTGCTTTTTATATTCACCTTGTATCCTATTAGCTTTTTTAAACTCCTGCCACTGTGCTGCCCACGAAACACTCCAGGTTCTTTTTTCACCGACTTATCCAAAGAAATTCCTAAGACTTTTTCCTGAGAGAATCTCACATATTAAGAGTCAATCAGTGTATGTGAGACGTTTAGACTGCTGGTACCAGTGTGCATTATCTTACACTTATATCCAAGTTAGATTCATCTGCCATCATGCTGCCTAATCCAATCCCCCCCACCCTCTCTTTACCAGTCTGTATATTTTATTGTTGTTGTGTGTTTTGGGGTGTTATGTGTTTTGTGTTTTGTGTGTTGGGCCACGGTGAGAGCCAGAGCTTTAATAAAAAATTGATTTGATTTGATTTGATTTGATTTGATCTTTACCAGCCAAAGTAACTTAATGTTATCAGCAAACATCAACCAATTCTTCATGCACTCTTTTTGCTCTTAATAGCTGTAAGTATTCACCACAGTCACAGCACCTAGGATGTCGAACTGTCAAAGGCACCACTCAGTAGGACTTAACCAGTCCTTAAGCAATAATGAGATGCTACTAGACTTAGAATACCTCTATGCAAATACGCAAATACATAAAGTAAAAAAAAAAAGCTGTGTAAATCAAAAGCAGGAGCTTGTGCTCATGTAAATTATTTCTCAGCTTCATTTTCTCAGCCTCTCATTTTCAACTGACCCGGGTCCTGCTGTCTCATACTCTCCCAATGTTTGGAGGCTGTGGCGGATTGGATGCGGCAGAGCAGACTGAAGCTCAATCCCGATAAGACGGAGGTGATGGTGGTGGGAAGGGCGGGGGAGGTGCTGGCCCCCCTGATGGGGGGTTCGCCCGCCTGTTGCTCTTCAGGTTCAGAGTCTGGGGCTGGTTTTGAATTCGGGCCTCCATCTGGATCAGCAGGTGGAGGCGGTGGCTAAAGCCGCCTTTCGCCAACTGTATCTGGTACAGGGACTTCGACCTTACCTCTCCGGGGCCGATCTGGCCACTCTCATCCATGCCTTCATCACCTCGAGTCTAGACTACTGCAACGCGCTCTACGTTGGACTTCCCTTGTTTCTGGTTTGGAGGCTGCAGCTAGTGCAGAATGCGGCAGCCCGTCTCCTTATGGGGACGGGGTGGCGTGAGCACATAATACCGGTGCTCCGCGCTCTGCACTGGCTGCCTATAGCGTACAGAGCCAGATTCAAGGTGTTAGTATTGATTTACAAAGCCCTGCACGGTCTGGACCCCACATATCTCGGGGACCGCCTCACCCTCCATGCCTCACAGCGATCCCTTCAGTCCAAAGGGGGCGCCTTTCTGGAGGTCCCCCATGTAAGACGAGGGGCCACAATGGAGAGGGCGTTCTCGGTGGCCCGGCCGCAGTTGTGGAACTCCCTCCCGGAGGAGGCTCGCCTGGCCCCGGGCCTGTTGGTCTTTCGACGTATTTGTAAGACTTGGCTGTTCGCCCAGGCCTTTGGAGGGGAGGGTGGGGGGGGTTAATTTCTGTGGGGGGTGTTTTAAATGTGTTTTAATTAAGATGTTTTAGACTTTTTATGTTAAAAAATTGTTTTATATTATGTTGGAAGCCGCTCCGAGATGCCGTAGGCATGGGGGGGCTGCATATAAATATACAGAAATAAATAAATAAATAAATAAATAAATATTTTTTTTATATATTTTAAAATATTTCTTCCCTGCTACCTGCCAGCCATGCAGGCCCCAGACCTGTTGGGAACAAAAAGAGCTATTATAAATGTATGAGAACTGATGTCAAAGACACCTCTAGCCAACTATAATTTTAATACATATGTTTATGATAATATGAAATACAGCAAAAAACTTAATCTGTATCCAAACATATATGTAACAATTCATGACACTACACAAAATCAGTCCATATTCAAATAACCCAACACATTTTGAGCAGATAGCTCTTCATCAGGGGTAAGCTTGTTAAAACCTCACTGGTATACAAATATGTAAAGAAAAAAAAAAGTCTAGTAAAGCTGTGAGAACTACTACTGTTATTTATCATTTCTAAAGTGCTGCTAGTCATAGGTAGTGCTGTAACATAAAAGATAGTCCCTGCTCCAAGGAGCTTACAATCTAGATAAGACATGGACACAGACAGTTAAAAACAAGGCAATAGCTGAAACATGAACTACAGGATGCAGTTTATTCAGTAATTGGTTTTTTCCAGTTAAGGTAATAATATATTATTGAGATCATGCTTTAAAGGCGATCTCAAAGAGGTCTGTAAGAACCTGTAAACCCTTCACTGCAAAGTTCAGACCTGTTGGGCTTTTTGCTGCTGGTAGAAGAAGGAACTTGTGCACGCAGCCAAAAAGCAGTTTGTCAGGGAAGCAGCATGCTCTTCCTGTGTGCAGTGCATTCCCCAGCTTAGGCCTTGAGCTGCAGGTAAAAAGGGACATGAACACTTTTCTTCAGAAATGAAATTTCCCTCTGTCCAAATATTTACAGATATTGTCGTATTCTATGACGAATCTTGTCAAAAGCTTTAACCCCATTGCTTAGCTGCATTTTCATAAGGACTTTTCCCACCACCATGTCTTTAGGCCAGGAGCACAGAGTAGGGGTGAATCTGGATATTTGATTGTTCTGCTTTTTTATTGGAATGAGGTAATTTGCCTGTTTGTTCCAATTTTGTATCAGAACACATTAGCCCATTTTTACACAGATCCCACAGAGTCGTGGTGTATCTGTGTTCGCACTAGTGTTTGCGCACTGGGTGGGGGGAGGGTACATACGGTTGCACACACATCCCCACTCATCAAAATGCATGGAGCAACCTCCGTTTTTGCTGGTTGCTCCATGCATGTTGATGAGTGGGGGGTGCGTGGGGATGTATGTTCGGGGGGAATGCCACGCATGCACCCCCACTCACCGCGCGAGCACCCGCCATGTCCTTCACATGGGACTCACCCACTCATGAACACCCAGATTTCTGGGTGTTTATGAGTGGGTGCATCTCGTGTAAAAAGGACCTTAATATTTCATCCAATTCCGATCCTAATTGGACAAAATATAAAAACAAACAAATAAAAAAAAATGTGCATGCACAAAATGGTCACAGGGGACAATTTAGACATATGAAAAATGGCTGCAACCCTTATCCAATAAGAAGTACAAGCATCACTACCATTTTGGTGATGATACATTTTAATCATAAATTATGATACAATTCTATCATAAAAGTCCACCATGGATAATTTCAGACGTGACGGGCCTTTTGGCCTGCCACGTTGAACCCTGGACCGGGATCCATCTCAGATCCCGGTCCATGATCAGACCAGCCGTCCTTTATACGTGCCGACCTGATCGTGGAGGGGAATCTGGGAGGGGGCGGGACTGCGTGGAGCAATGTGCGGCCACTCAGCCCCACCTCCCCCACTCCACCGGCCACCGATCCTTGGGGATTGGCCGCTGCACCCAAGCCTTACCGCGGTCTGGACGATGGTCAGGAATGGGGCGGAAGTAATGTCTGTTACCCCAAGGTAACAGACGTTACTTTCGCCCCATTCCTGATTGTGGTCCAGCTAACCACGCTTCTCAAAGTGAGGCCGGCCTCACTTCCAGATCTGTGGTTAGCTTTGAACCCCATCAGGAATTCACCATGGTGAACATCTGGTGGGGCTCAAACAGACGTTCACGCAATCTGTGATTCAGGGTGGTTAACTGTGATCCCATAATGTCTGAAATTACCCCATAATTTACCTATTTTGGATAATGGCCAGTGACCTTTTGCATATGTCCAAATCTGCCCTGGTGGACATTTCTCACATGCACAATGATTTTTTTCCTCCCAGGCAGGATTCCAAATAGAATTTATTTCTGATCAGAATTCTGATGGAACACCTCCTTCTCCCAGCAATTTCCATGAATATTGAATCGCTGTTTCAACACAGGCCTAGCAGGAAGTAGAAGTTGTTAGCTGATTATATTTGGCATATAGGTGTGGGGATTTGGGGAGCCGGGAGGGGACAGGAATGTCCCTAGGAACGGGGTCACACACAGGCATGCACCACAATCGATAGAGCAATAGATGACAGCAAGGCCCTGCTGGGAAAGCAAGCCCTCAGGGTGGAATAGGGCTACCAATATGGTGAGTCCCCAGCCTAGGTCATCATCGGGCACGGGGGTAATCACAGACCTTAATTGCTGCCACCTGCTCGCAAGCACACAGGGCCCAGGTACGTGTGAGGGGCGGGGGTGCAAAGGGTCCCAGGAAGGGAAGGCAGGAGGGGTAGGTCTTAGGCTCAGGGAATGCGCCCAGGCACCCGTGCTCCCCCCCACGCCCGCAGGAATAATCACTCACCTGACTCACGCTGTTAGGTCAAACACTTGCACACGCCCACTCACCCACCGGTCACACTAGAGGCAGTCACACACACACACGAAGGAGAGATCCACACGCTATAGGATGCAGCACACAAGGGGCCAGTCTCACGGGCACATCAGGCTCCGATCACCAGCAGCGCAGATATCCCCAGTACAGCCTTTTATCTAGTTCCCCCCCCAGGGCGTTGCTGCAGCCGCGCCGAGCGGCGCACCTGAGGGGGCGTGGCAGGGGTCGGCGTGGCCTGCGTGCTGGCCCCGCCCCCGGGCGTCTCGGCGTGCAGCGGGGGTGTCGGGCTGTGGAGAGGCGTGGCCTTGGAACGTTGCTGGAGCGGGCACGCCGCTGTGGGGGGTAGGTCCGGTGCGACGGGGAGTGCGGGGAGCAGTTGCGCGGGGGCCGATGCAGCCGGGAGGGGGCTGATGCGTCTCCTAGCCCCTAGATTCCTTACAATAGGGCTTATTTATTTTTTTTATTTATTTGTCTTTACATCCTGCCCTTCCCCAAAGGGTCAGAGTGGAATACAAAAAATATTAAATAGAATATAAAAACATTTAAGATACAATACCCCCCAAACCAAACCCACTCCCATCCTCTAACAACCTATCACCTGATCCCTATTCCTATTCCCAAGCCCATCCTCCTCCTTAAATTAACACACACACACACACCCTCAAATCCAGTCCCTGCTGCCAAAAGCCTGACGGAACAAAATGGTCTTGCATTGCCTCTGGAAGGCCACCAGGCTTGAACACAGGTGGATCTCCTGGGGGAGGGAGTTCCATAGCAAAGGTGGACTCTCCCGGAAGGCACCCCCAGTCAGACGCAGAGACCATAATGGGACATGGAGAGTCTTGCAATCCCTCAGATAGATGGGGCATAGGGCATTTAGGGCTTTAAAGGTCATACGCATGTTTATAGTGTATTTTGTGGATAAAGTCACTCGCACTGAATACAACTTCGTCTCTGCCCCTTCAGGAACACTGCTGGAGTCAGAGTTTAGGAATGCCCTGTCTGGTCACCATTTGTGGGATCATTTTCAATTGGTGATGCCCGCTGAGGTGAGGGATGTGCTGGGATCTGTCAGGTCACAACATGTGAACTGGAGCCTTGCCCGTCCTGGCTAGTTAAGACCAGGAGGGATACAATGGAGCTGGTGCTGGCAGGGATTATCAATACCTCCCTTAGGGAGGGTAGAGTGCCAGACTCGCTCAAGGAGGCAGTGGTCTGGCCCCTTCTCAAGAAACCATCTCTGGACGTTGACTCCCCGGTGAGCTATTGGCCTGTCTCTAATCTGTCTTTAATTTTCTCAAGAGTCTAAAAGACTCTCGAGAAAATTAAAAAGTCATGGAATAGGAGGTAGTGTCTTACTATGGGTTAGTAACTGGTTAAACGACAGGAAGCAAAGAGTAGGACTGAATGGTCAGTTTTCACAATGGAGAGATGTAAAAAGTGGTGTGCCCCAGGGATCCGTATTGGGACCGGTGCTGTTTAATGTATTCATTAATGATATGGAAAAGGGTGTTAAGAGTGAGTTGATCAAATTTGAAGATGACACAAAGTTATTCAAGGTAGTTAAAACATGAGCAGACTGTGAAGAACTGCAACAGGATCTTACGCCAATGGATGCCTGGGCATCTACATGGCAGATAAAATTTAATGTAGACAAGTGCAAAGTGATGCACATAGGGAAAAATAATCCAAATTCTGAGTACACAATGCTGGGTTCTAAGCTAGGAGTAACAACTCAGGAAAAGGATCTGGGAGTGACTGTGGACAATACACTGAAATCTGCAGCCTAGTTTGCAGCAGCAGTCAAAAAGCATACAGAATGCTAGGAGTTATTCGCAAAGGGATAGAGAATAAAACTGAGAATGTCATAATGCCTCTATACAAATTGATGGTGCAACCGCACCTGGAATATTGTGTGCAGTCCTGGTTGCCCCATCTCAAAAAGACATAACTGAACTAGAAAAGGTACAGAGAATGATATAGGGTATGGAACAACTTCCGTACAAAGAGAGGCTTGACAACCTCAGTCTCTTCAGCGAAGAGAAGAGAAGACAGAGAAGGGACATGATAGAGGTTTATAAAATCTTAAGTGGTATGGAACGAGTAGATAGGGAATGGTTATTTACCCTCTCAAATAGTACTAGAACTAGGGGACACTCCATGAAACAAACTGCCGGCAAATTTAAAACAAATAAAAGGAAGTACTTTTTCACTTTTTAATACATAATTAACTTATGGAATTTGTTGCCAGAGGACGTTGTCAGAGACAGTGGTATAGCTGGGTTTCAAAAAGGACTGGATAAGTTCTTAGAGAGTAGGTCCATTAGTGGCTATTAACCAAGTAGCTTACGGGATTAACTTCTTACTGTCGGGAACTGGGAGTGAACAACGGAAAATGGATTGCCCATTGTGACTGTTGGTTATTCTCCCATGTGATCAAGATTGGCCACTGTCAGAAGACAGGATGCTGGGCTCGATGGAGCATTGGTCTGACTCAGTAGGCACTATTATGTTCTTATGTTCCCTTTTTAGGGAAGGATATTGATAGGGATGGGCGAACAGATCACGGTTTGGGTTCGGCAGTTCGGTTCGGCTGAATTTGGTTCGTCCGTTCAGTTCAGCAGTTTGGCTAGTTCGTCGAGTTCGGGTTCGCCTGTTCGGTTCGGTCGTCTGAACAGGCCGTTTGGTTAGGCCGTTCGGCTGTTAGGTTCAGCCGTTCAGCCATTCGGGAAGTGTTGTTATGGGTGTTTTTTTGTTTTTTATATGTTTTTTTTGTTTTTTATCGGGTTTTATATGGTTTTCTTTTCTTTTTTATTTTTTTTTGTTTTTATATGCGTTTTTTATTTATTGTTTTAATCTAATATTATATATATCTATCTACACTAAATCTAACTGCTATTAACTATTCTAAATGCTATGAACTAAATGGATTATCTAATAAGTACACAGACCTAC
>QEPC01006482.1:411126-477955 GCA_003113815.1 Sphenodon punctatus | reverse complement strand
GGTTTAAGTTTCATTTCAGTACAAAACTGAAATGAAACTTAAAGCAATCTAAAAATCCTACTCAGTGCCTGCTGTTCAGGAACAGTGACTAGCTCAGAAGGTGTTGGGAAGGGGGGAGGCAGATAATTAGTTTTGTTTCTTTCAAGCCTCTCCACCCCTGGTGCCTGGAATTCTGCTCCTCAGTGACTGACATCTCCCTGTCATGTTTGACCTTCCAGTGAACCTTTTTTTGCCACCCAAACTCATCCAAACGCGATCCGAACTGACTGAACTGTTCAGCCATTTCACCGTTCGGTGTTCGGTTTGTTCGGTATGTTCGCGTTTGGGTTCATGTTCGAGTTCGGTCATCTGAACAGACGGAGTTCAGGTCGAACTACGAACTGCCGAACCGCGTTCGCCCATCCCTAGTTATTGAATGTGTGGTGGCCCGTCAGTTGCAGGCACATCTAGACTGCATAAGATTCCTGGACCCGTCGCATTCAGGATTTCATCCGGGTAATGGCAAGAGACTGCGCTTGTGGCACTTGCTGATGACCTCCAAGTCGAGCTGGATAGGGGGTCATTTGACCCTGCTGGTTCTGCTCAATCTCTTGATGGCTTTTGACACAATGAACCATGAAGTATTGGTGACCCATCTGTGGGACCTGGCTGAAGTTGACAGGACGGTTTTGAAGTGGTTCCATTCTGTCCCCCCTCTTGTTCAATGTGTATATGCAGCCACAGGGGGTGGTTGTCTGTAAGTGGGGAGTATGATATCGTGAATATGCTGATAATACTCAGCTGTATCTCTCCTTTTCATGTGACCCAGACCCTGCAGTCTTGGTGCTCTCCCAATGCCTGACTGCTGTTGGAAACTGGATGAGGGCTAGCCGACTGAAGCTGAATCCCCACAAGACAGAGGTGATGTTCATTGGTGGGGCCAGTGGTCTGGGTGGGTGAATGGAATCCCCATTATTCACTGACTCACCCAGTGCTTACACCTTGTGTGCAGAGCCTGGAGGTATACCTGGATTTGCAGTCGCTATTGAATGTCCAGGTGTCAGCTGTGGCCACAAGTACCTTTTGCCGGTTACATCTGCTGAGGTGGTTCCATCTTTCTGTCTCAGACTCTGATCTTGCCACCATCATCCATGCATTCATCACCTCAAGGCTGCATTACTGTAGTGCCCTCTATGGTGGGGCTGCCCATGGCAATGGTCCAGAAACTGCAGTTGGTGCAGAATGTGGCAGCCTGTCTTACACGGACGGGGAGCCTTTGTTACAGGGATGGGCCGCCTGGAGCATATTACACCTGTGCTCTGAGGTTTGCACTGGCTGCCTATAGTCTTCCGGGCCCATTTCAAGGTGTTGTTTTTGATCTTTAAGGCCCTGGGCCTGTCTCTTATACACATCTAGATGTGTATAAGAGACAGCTGTATAGTTGAAATCACATTCTTTTTCCAATGACAATAAATCAGATTGACCTTGTCTCTCCCCCTCTGAGTGTTTGTTTGTCAAAAAAGTCAATCCAGTCCAATTCATTTATTTCTGCTTGCATCTGAAAAGGATGAGTTTTAATATGGGCATTTATCAATCTCCAGAAACTTCTTGAATCCTTGGTGGCTGTGGCCACCTCAAGTGCTGCCCAAACTTGATCTAATTCTGCTTGTTTCTTATTCTTTAAAACTTTTTTATAATTTCGCTTAGCTTCTTGAAAGTTGTATTCTGCTTCCAGAGTATAATTTCTTGTCCATGCTATTGTTAATTGGGTCAACTCATGTTTAAGGTTCTTACACACCCCATCATACCATCTGTTTTTCTGTATCCTTACCAAGTTCCTATCCCAGGAGGGTCTATGTTCAGTGACCCTATTTCTAAGCAGGCTAGTTAATTGGGAGAAAGCATCCCCAAGGGCCACTGTATCTCCCTGTTTGTGGGACAGTATCTGTCCCCGTATAAGCATTAACTCTGTGCCACACATTTCTTCCATCACATTTATTGCAAGGGTAGTGGACCATTATCCTATTCTTTTGCCACACCTTTTCACCCTCTCTTTTAGACCCTGTCGTATATCTTGTAGAGTGACCAGATTTATACTTGATTGAATCTTTGAGCACCATATGGTCACTTTCTTCTCTTGGCAGAGTTCTAAAGTTGACAAATGTCTCCATGCTGCTAACTACACAGCGATATAGTCAATTGTATTACATTCATTTGCATTGACAAATGTAAATTAATCATCTAGATCTTCCTGCCCTCTACCATTCAATACTGTCATTCCACACTGCTGCATTAATTCAAGAAAACTGCAACCCATCTTGTTTGTGGTGCAGTCTCTGGATCTTCTTGGTGGTCGGGGATAGAAATCCTGTAAACGCATATTCAGGCTCATAATTGGATCTAAACCTATTCTAAAGTTCCAGTCCCCTACTAGCGCAATAGTAGCTTTTGGATAGGAGAAGCTCAGTGTATCAATGTATTCCTCCAAAACCGACCAAATGTCAGCTCTATAATAAGGAGAGTTGAGTGGAGGGACCTAAATATTGATCAGTATAATCTGGTCTTCTCCATTTGCTTCCCACAGTAGTCCCTGCATACCTTTCCTTATTTGATGTAGTGCTGTACAACTACCAGGCTGGGAGTTGGAGATTAGAATAACTAAACCACCCAAAACTTGACTTCTCAGTCCTGTCTTAGACCCACCTTGTGAAAAAGCCTGGAAACTGGGTATGTCAATGGTTTCATTGTCACATAACCATGTTTCCTGAAAGCAAACTATATCAAAGTCCTTCAAGAAATCTATCTAGTTATTATCTTGTAAGAGGGGTTTGCAGTCTGATTTATTCCAAGATGATATGCTTATATCAGAGCTGGAATGATACAGACAGGTCTGAGAGGAACATATTGCCGTAGCTACCGGATCCTCTATATGGAGCTAATTCTTCTTCCTTATCTCCTAACTGTAAGGATATCACTAAGTTGATTACTTCCTTAAATATGGTCCCTTTACAATGTACTGCAGGGAAGAGATTTTCCAAATGCCTCTATTTGCTCATCCTGAATCTTCTATGTCAGCTGAATATTTGTTGTAAGAGGTCACTGTTCGTTTCACTGCTTCTACCCTTCCCATGTATTTCTGTTAAAATTCTGGACTCAGCTTCCTTCACATCATATCAAGCCTTTCCAGTCAGCATCTTGTTTTCAACAGACTCATCTTGATTCCCAGAGACTACACATCTCCTTCCTATGTCTACAGAAGGTACTGGTTCTATCTCCTGTAACTCCATCTCTCCTTCCTAATATTAGTTTCTGTTTTCCGTGGGGAAGTTGAACAAATTTGTACCGTAACTTGCAGTCAAATGTATACATGCGTTCTACTAATTCCTCTATTTCTTTACTCTCTTCTTGTTTGTTCCTAGAGGGCGGTGTGACAAGACTGCCTGTTACCATTTCCTTCATATCCTGTACTTCTTGAAAATTATCTTCAGCTAGTAGTTGTCCTTTGCTGTTAGGCACTTTGTTCTTTATCTGCTTGATATACCCGACAGCTTTCACTACTGCTTCCTGGCGGTACTGAAATTGCCTCTTGCATTTTACCAAATTATTTGAAGAAGAGAATATGGAGGAACTGTCAGATTGTATTTGTTTGGTGACAGTTTTCGCCAATCCAATCTCCTCAATGCCCCTAGTATCTTTGCTTATGGCATCCCTCCATACGGTGGTCAAGGTACTAATTCCCCCTTTAACTAACCCTAGTATTTCTCTGGCCAGGGAATTTTCTATTATATCTACCTTCACATTTAAAGGCTTCAGGGAATAGCTCTTTTTCCATATATTACTAGCTAGCTTTGGGTTCATGAAACCAACCCCATACCTTTCAAAGTCACCTCACGAGAGAATCTGCCTAATTGGTCTAATACTGTGTTAGTGTGTTCAGCAATTTCCATATGTAATTCAGATGACATGAATTCACCAATTTAATCAGGGAATATAGGGTTCGTTAAAAAACTTCTACCTAGGAGTGAAAACAGCAATCTACTTATCCCAGTATCTGTATCTTTGTTGGGTTTTAAGCCCTCATCCTCATTTCCATTCTGTATATCTGCAACAACATTCTGGCTTAACAAACCTCTTGATGAATTATTGAAAATTTCCAGACTGCATTTTATACCTTCCACCTTCGTAATTTCTCTCACTCCCAAATTCTCCAACATAATATACTCATCCAATACATTCCAAGATTTGTCTGATCTCTCTGCCATAATGGGTGTGTGTGTGTGTGTGCATATCTCTTACATTTGAGATGCAGCCTCTGTACATTGGATATGGGGTGGGGTTAAATAGAGGGACCCTGACCTACTTAGTTCTAATATCAGCCACATACCCCCCAATAGGGTTCTCATCTCTAATACTAAGTTCTTGACTTCTATTAGTTCCTTATAAATAATCAGAAAAGAAGATGAGGCCCCTGATAGCATGCTGCTGGGACTATTCTCCTCCTGCCTGGGTGTAGTTACTATCCTCCTGGAGCTTTTTCCATATAAATTCTTAGTATGGTCTTCCCCTTGTCTTAGGCTATTATCTGATTTTCTTGGAGCTTTTCCATTTTGCAAATTACAAAGAATGGTATACAAATTAGGGATATAATTAATAACTTCTGTCCTTATAATAGTCTCCCCATATTGATCGTGGTCTAGTCCTATCCCTTCCCCAGGGGGTAACAAACATTTGGTCCTCTGGGCCTCTGCCTCATGAACAAGAATGACTGTGCTATTAACCTCTGATGGACTGAGCTCAGTTTGGGAAATCATCCCTTCCTGATCCATTAAAGGTTTCAGGGAATAATGAGTGCTTACAGGAGTGGAATTTTTAATGTTATTATTTTTATATTTTATTTTTAAATTTATATTAAAAATTTATTCCGCCCCTCCTGCCCACAGGGCAGCCTGGGGCGGTGGAAGACAATATAAAACAATAAAACAATAGAACAATATAAAACACTTAAAAAATCACAAATATGCAGGGGAAAAAAAACTCCCCCCCTACCCCGCCCACACTCCCCCTCGCCAAAGGCCTGGAGGAACAGTCAGGTCTTACATAAATGCCAAAATAACAGGAGAGTTGGGGCCAACCGAGCCTCCTCCGGGAGTGAATTCCACAGCACAGGGGTGGCCACCGAAAAGGATCTAGCATTGGTGGCCACCCACCTCGCCTGGGGAACCACCAAAAAGGCTCCCACGGATGATCTCAGGGGTTGCACGTGCACATAGGGAGTGAGGCAGTCCCGCAGATAAGCAGGGCCCAGGCTGTGAAGGGCTTTAAAGGTCAAAACCAGCACCTGGAACCTGGCCCGGTGCTTTATAGGCAGTCAGTGCAGATCCTGGAGCACTGGTATCATGTGCTCCCTGTGACTCACCCCCGTAAGGAGATGGGCCATGACATTCTGCACCAGCTGCAGCCTCCAGACTAGCTTCTTGGGCAGCCCCACATAGAGTGCATTGCAATAATCCAGCTTCAAGGTGATGAAGGCATGGATGACAGTGGCGAGGTTGGAGTCTGAAAGATACGGCCAAAGCTGCCAGATAAGATGTAACTGCCGAAATGCACTCCCCGCCACAGCTACAACCTGAGATTCCAGGCTGAGCTGCGAATCGAGGAGCACACCCAGATTCCGCACTTGAGAGACTATGGGGGGGTGACCCCCCCACACACACAACAAGTGGAGATTCAACCACCCCCAGACCCCCCAAGCCTTCGCCCACCAACATAACTTCCATATTGTCAGGATTCAATTAAAGATGTCTCAGCCTCATCCAAGCCCCCACAGCTGACAGTCACTGGGAAAACAGGGAGACTGCATGACCTGGGTCTATGGAAAAGGAGAGGTAGAGCTGAGTGTCATCAGCATACTGATGACACTGCATGTCCTGAAACCCTCTCATGATCTCCCCTAATGGCTGAATATAGATGATAAACAAGAGGGGGGACAGAATGGCACCCTGCGGGACTTCACACGTGAGGTCCCGGGGGGAAGACGTACCCGGTGAGTTCTCCTGGCCTGGAATGAATTAAACCAGTCCAATACCATTCCACCAATCCTGGCATGGTCCCACAGGTGAGTCACCAACACCTCGTGATCAACTGTGTCGAATGAAGCTGAAAGGTCTAGCAGGACCAATAAGCTCTGATTACCCTGGTCCAATGCCAGACAGAGATCATCAACCAAGGCCACCGATGCAGTCTCCATACCATACCCAGGCCGAAACCCAGACTGAAAGGGGTCAAGGAAACCGGTGTAGTCCAGATGTTTCTGGAGCTGCCATGCCACAGCCCGTTCAATAACCTTCCCTAAAAAGGGAAGGTTAGAGACTGGCCAATAACTGGCAGGAGCATCAGTGTCAAGAGATGGTTTCTTGAGCAGGGGTCTAACACAGCCTCCTTCAGGCAGTCAGGCACCCTGCCCTCCCAAAGGGAGGCACTAACCACCTCAGTCAGCAACAGTCATAATGTCTCCTGTCTGGCTTTCACCAACCAGGACAGGCATGGATCTTGTTTGCAAGTGGTGGCATGAACAGATCCCAACAAGGACTCCACATCGACAGGTGACACCATCTGAAACCGACCCCACAAAACAGGACAGAACGGGGCATCCATACTCCCAAGATGATGCTCTGCAATAACTGCAGTACCAAAATCATGGTCGATGCGATCAATCTTATCTACAAAGTACTCAATAAACCAGTCACAATGGTCATTGGATTGCTCCAGGATCAGGTGGAGGCAGGCAGGACTGACCAAGCCTTTCACCATCCAGAAAAACTCTGCTGGATGTGACTTTGCAGATGCAATGAGGGCAGCAGGGAACTGCTTCTTTGCTGCGTGCACCACCACAGCATAGGCCTTTAAACTGCTCTTATGCTGCGATCGATCATACTTGTCACGAGTCCAGTGCCACCATCACTCTAACTGCCTGCTTTCCTGCTTCAAACACTGCAGGTCCTCAGTAAACCAAGGAGACCTGCGGGAGACTCAGGAGGGCAGCAGACACCTGGGAGCAACTCTGTCAATGGTCTCAGCCAACAAGATGTTCCAGAAAGATACGAGATCATCGACAGAATGGGTCTCAAGGTCTAGGGGAAATTTCCCCAGAGCATTCCAGAACTGATCCGGGTCCATAAGTCTCTGGGGGCGGACTGATCTAATAGGTCCTTCACCCCGTTGGGGGATGACATGCACCAGGATGCATGCCTTGCAGCCTTAAGGAGGAAATGGTCAAACCATGACAAAGGCTCCATCCTCCTGACTCCTACTAACTGACACCCTGCCTCAAGTCTTGTGCAGAAAACCAAATCCAGTGTATGTCCCTCCTCATGTTTGGGGCCACAGATGATTTGGGACAGGCCCATGGTTGTCATGGAGGCCATGAACTCATGCCTCGCTCCTCCAAGATTGGTGTCAGCGTGGATGTTAAAATCCCCCAGGACCACTAATCTAGGGGTCCGGAGGATTACATCTGACACCATATCAGCAAGAGCATGTAGGCGTGCCACCAGGTAACTGGGTGCACGATACACCAGCAGCACTCCATATCTGTCCGCAGCCATATCCAACACAAGATGGAGACACTCAACACCTGGTGGAGCCTGCACTGGATACCTTCTAAAAGACAATGCATCCTTGATAACAATGGCTACACCCCCCCCGCTCCCCATCCCTCCAGCCGAGGCTGATGCTGCACAGAGAACCCAGCTGGAACAAGGTCGGCCAGAATAGGGCCTGATTCATTGTCCAGCCAGGTCTCTGTAATACACATGAGGTCAGTGTCCCACTTCGGGATTAACCCCCGGATGGTAGATGACTTATTGACAACCAACCTCACGTTCAGTAGCACCAGACCAAGGCCTGGGGTCTCCTGGCCCTTGAACCACAACCAATTCACATGGGGGGTTGAGAGGGGAATACGCACAAGGCACCGCTCCCTCCTCATTGATGGAACACACCTTCCCTTGGACCATATCTCCCTCGACCCGTAACAACCCCGATAGCTGTGGAAGCCCTCCCATCCTCAGAGAACCCTGTTAGACACCCACCCTACATAGGCTGCCCTGACTGGCTGCTGAGAGGGACCCCACCCCCCAACTCCCCCTGCCTGCCTCTGCCACCGGCGGGCAACCCTCTCTCCTGGAGTGTCACCCCTGATCACACCAGGGGTTCCCCTCTACACATCCCCCCAACCTCCCTCTCCTGCCACCAGAGGGAGGTCATTAACCCCCCCACACACAAATGCACACTCCAACTGCCCCACCCACTGCTCAAATATTACCCCTCCACACAGACAACTATTATGTCTAATGTCCTTGTATTGGGGAGCTACAGCTGGAGCATTGAGAGTAAAGTATTCTGTCAATTTGCTTTTACGTAGTAATACCTTTGCTTCTCCTACCTCTTGGTCTAGTTGTGCCAATGTATGCACAGTAGTTTTGGAGCTAAATTGTCCCCTATTGTTGATGAAAACATCTTTATCCACTCCTTCATCCCTGTCCCCCAACCCCTCCACTGAGGGTATCGTCCTTTCTGATGCCAAGACTTTGTGAGATCTTAGTTTCATACTTCAGAATGGATGTCTTTATGTTTAGATCACTTCACCTTCCATAAGAACTCACTCCCAGGGATACTTCTTACAGAGAATACTCAGCCTTTAGGCTGATTCAAAACTGGCCCAATTTACTGGTAACTTGTTAGTCACGGTTATATCTTGATGGCTATTAAAAAAAATGATACCTTTAGAACTACAATAAATAGCTTTTCATAATTTCAGCAGTGATGTACAGAGGAAAACATGGACACTGTCCTTCAAGCATCGTCAAATACTATATCTCCCAACAAGTATTCTCAAAAGAGACCCAATTCCCACAAGGCTGTCTAACTGAACAGGAGTTTCAAACCCAAAGTCAAGTGCCTGTTAGCTCATTCACTCTACAATCTTCCATAAATGTTAATGTAAGAAAAAGACCTTACACTGAAACAGAGCACTAAAACAGAAGTCCAAGTCCATGGACAAGCAGCAAGATCCTTATTCAGGGGGGTGGGAGAAGTCTTCAATGGTAGTTTCAGTCCACAGGTTCTGGCTTCCACTCCTTGCTTGACCCCTTAATGCTTGTTCAAGCTCCTTAAATCCTCTAAGTCCTCATCTTCTTGGCCTCTCCATGGCCTTCTTATTTAAAAGGGGTGCAGTCGCGGCTGACACGGCACACCAACGGCCCCAGCAATGGCTGACACCTTTTGGTTGTTGCCCTTCGGCTGGCGGCCATAGAGCACCAGCCCCTGAAGAAATACCTGTGGGAGAAGGAGGAGGACCAATGAGTGATTGTCAGGGCAAGGGCAGCTCTCCCTTCACAGTCTCCACTCCAGCAAAGCCTCCCCCAGCTGCAACCACACACCAATGCCAATGTAAGACGTGGCTCTACCACCAGACGTTCGATGGAGGGGATGGTTGTGGGGAGGGATAGGGGTGGATGGATTTTTATATATTTTCCCACATGCTGCCTGTTCTTATTGTATAGATTTTTATTGTTGTTATTTTATATATTTTTATTGTTGTTTTATTATATTTATTGACTGTAGACTGCTGTGAGCCACCCTGAGCTTCCGGACGCAGGAGAGGGTGGGATACAAATATATTAATTAATAAATAAATCATCAGGGTTGTAGTTAGGACTGAAATGAGATTTCACCCAATCAAGTAAACTCAACATCCTTGTTTTTGGTTTATCTTGGGATGAACCAAATATCTCAGGATGCTAACAATTTCTCACTGAATGTTCAGTGAGAATGTTTTTAAAAAAATCACTGTGCATGTGAAAATGGTTGCTACCCTTAACCAAAATAAAATCCTGTCCTTTGCTGCTATTTTGGTTAAGATTGGCAGCCATTTTGCACATGCGTAATGATTTTTTTTTAAAAGAATTCTCACTGAGAATTCCTCCTGGGTTTAGGCAATTACTGGGAAATGGATCTTGGTGCCTGAATTCCCGAGAATTCTCATGAGAAAAAAAAAGGCTTCTTGTTCAGCTCTAGTTGCAGCCTGTCCCAAGAAAAACAAACAGTGCTAATTTGCACAATTTTTCATATGTGCATGTAAACATATGTAAGTTTAGAAGAGCATATTGCTTAACACTGACCCGGAACTGAAAAACCACCACCAGCAGCCACATGGTAACAGGAAGAAAACAAAGGCAAGATTTTGGCTCATTAACCTCAGAGCTCCTGTATATAACAGAGACAGATTAGCAACAGTTATCAGATTCTTACATTTTAAGTGATTTCCCTTTTTTAAAAATATCATGTCTCCAAAAGACTCCATAGAAAACACACCCCACAGCAGCACAACACCATGATTGTTAGTGAATGGACTGTATACAGCAAGACGCTGACCAAAGACTCCTAATTCCTGGTCAGCCATTTTGCAGCTGGCTGTTGCTAACTGTAGTTCTGTCTTTTAGTTGTTAACACTTTTCTTATTTGTGAGTTGAAGTTTTAGAATATTTTATGATCTTTTGAAAGTTGCTCTAGGTTGTCAGATGAATCATTATTTCTTGCCTCCCCTGGAATATACCAGGGGAACTGCTTCTCTCATGGTATCTCCATTGATCTCAGCCAAAATTAGGGCATGTCAAGGGATGCAATTTTCAAAAGAGATTTACATTAAAATTAACTAAACTTTATGGATCTTAAGTTTAGAGAGAATGCTTGGATTGCTTCTTATTTATCCAAACTCTTTTGAATATTAATTGCAATAGTCTTGTTTATGTGTGATTTTTCACTTGATAGGATAGCTAAAATGTTGGTGCTGTGAAGCCATTAATGGCTTCAGTCCTCAAGCTGCTTTGTCCAGAAAACCTCTATTGACATCAGTGGATGTTAATAAAACATGCAGCTGGTGTGATGGCTACACATCCTGGGGGGGGGGGCACCCCCATCCAGGTCAGGTAATGGAACAGAATAAACGTTCCTGCCAATCGATTGGACTGGGAACAGGAGACAGAAGAGACTTGAGTCTGGTTGGCCCTGGCCACATACTCTGGACGGCCCCCTGCCATGACAATAGTGGGCATCCATGGTGGTTGGCCATAGAGGCCCCTACACCGGGGTTGGGATGGTGGTGCGAACACATGCTATGACCCAATATGGCCTGCCTGGATGGCCCTTGGGCCCAGACTGTGGGCCCTGTTCCTTCTGGGCCCACAATTCCTGGGCAGCCACCTAACCAGTAGCAAAACCATACCTGGTGGCCCACTAACAGATGCACGAGTAAGGTTCTGGCCCAGGCGAGCCATAGCGGGCCATAGCAGGCAGCGTCTGGTATCTTAACACCAAGTTAAACTACTCTGGACTAAGTGGTTTTGAGGATTCCAGCCATTTTCATCAACAGCTGGTTAGCCCTCTGCAGACCCAATGATTCTCAAGTTTCTTCTGGAATGTAAATATTTCATGTAATTAAATACTGCACATGTTTTCATTTTATTAGACCAAGAGATTCTTAGGTGTTGTCAATCTATCCCTGAAAGCAGCAAACTCATTCAGCTACCACTGTAGCCCACTTATCCTTTTTCCTGCCGAAGAGATGCTTTTTCTGATGCTACTTGTTCATTCTGATGCTCAGCATGGTCTCTCAGGCTCTCTTGTCTGGTTTGCTTGTCTAATCATTTGTTTTATTCTGTTTCCTTATGATTTCACTTATCAGTTATCCCTGTCTCCTGTGACACCTGCATTTTCTGTTATAGTACATCATGTACTTAGTGTGCATATCCTAGAAGGCCACATTGACTGAATAGTTTTCACGTTACCCAGAACTAGATGTTACATTTTTATCTACTGCGTCTAAGCTTTGGAAAGTGGAACTAACTTTCTTCTGTCAATTATTTTCAGTTCATGATTCTTTCTATATTTTTTCCTACCTTGATCAATGTACGTGTTCAACCACATAGGTTGCTAAAAATAGTAATTTCTATTACTGTGTATAAATTGCATGAATATAAGGTATATTTGCACAAAATGCAGTAAAGGAAGGTTTAACCTCCCAGCACCTTCATGTACCAGACACTATACAATTACCTATTATAAGCTATGGGGCATATAAGGTTCATTTTCCTGAATTGAGCTCCTTGTGAGCCTTCTGTTCTCTGGTCTCTATATAAGAGGTATATGGTTATGTAAATCTCTGTTTGTTCACTGTTTATTGAATTGGTAGCTACAAAGGGATATGATTAAAGAACATTAGAAACCCATTCTTATTACCAGTTTGTCTATAAGGTCCGTGATGTATGGCGATGGTCTTTGGATAAATCTTTTGCTTCTTATCACTTTTCACTTTTCTTATCACTTTTTTGTTAATCTATTCTATTAATCACCGGGGTCAAGAGTCACCAGCTTAAGCCCCAGGAAGGGCAAGGCTAGTCCTTAATGTCCTTTGTAATTTGAGAGACAATGTTTGCTCGTGTTATTGGCTATATTTAAAGTTATCTTAAACCATGTTATTCTGATATTGTGTTTTTCCTTTTTAATTTCATTTTGTATTTGGTATGGCCAATGGCCAAAACAATAAAATTGAATTGAATACAACTACCTTGTACTGTCTCAGTTTTACTCCAATCCTGCAAACACACAGGCAAATACTTTAATTTACTGCCATGAGTAAATTTACCATCATGGCAAGGGCATCTGGAGCTGGATTCTGTACAGTCTGAGGAGCCTCAGGCAGCTTCTGTAAAGCAGTCTGGGTGTCTGAAGCAGGACCCAGAGCCTGGAAGTGCGGGCTTCATAAATCACCACCACCCCCAGTAAATTTCCTCCTGTTGGGAGGTGGGTTTGGATGCCCCTGGGTCCCTCTGTTGGTAGGCCAGCACCCGATAATAGGTAAACCAGTCTGCGATGCTGAGTCCCTCCTGTAGAAGGGCCTCACTAGGGGAGGCACCTTGACATTCTAGGCCAGGATCAAGCTGAGCTGGGGCATCCTAACCCAGGATCCTGCTTGGACTTGGGGCAGAACAAGCTGTCACATGGGAATGGGTCATAGTTGGAGGAAGCCAGTGGGAAGGGAAGGACAAGCCTGGGAAATGGAAAGGGGTTACAGTCAAGGGAAAGGGAGTCCTCTCAGCCACTCAGTCTTCAGTTTGGAAGGCTCCATATGGGAAGCTCGAATCATAGAGAGTACATCATCACTGAGGTCTTAGAGAAGGAAGGGGAAAGCCTGAAGGGAACATGAGAGTCAAGAGGCAACACAAAAGCTAAGGACTAAGAAGTTAGGGAGTCAGCAGCTAAGACAGCAAGGGAAACTAAGGAACTAAGCATTCAAAGGGGGAACACACTGAGAGGTAAGGTGTTAAGAACTAGAGGGGCTAGACATAGGGGAGGCAGAGACCATGAATGAGGAATCAAGAAACCATTAATGGAGGAGTCTGGGACAGAGGAGCAAGATGGGGAGAGGATAAAAGTAGAGTGAGGAGAGTTGTTCCACCCAACTTCCTGCTGGCACTAGCATGACCTGTATACTAGCTGGTGCCCAACCAGGAAGTTGGGAAGCTGAACTGGAGCAAATGGGAAACAGCGGGGTACAGATGTGGCATGGCAAGGACTGAGAGGACACATGAGAAGAGGTGAGAAGGAGAGACTGGGTGGTGGACAGAACAGACTTGGGCAGTGGTGCCAGTGGTAGGGGTGTGCACCAGGCCTACATGTTGTTTCTGTTCTTCATTTTTGTTATTAAAAATATCATTATCATTATTAACAACAATGCTGTTTCTGTTATTGTTGTTATTGGTATTATTTTTGGTATCGTTATTGGTATCAATTCTGATTTTTTTTATATATGTAAGCTTCCTTGAGAGTTGTGCTGTTCAGTTGCTTTCCAAGTATCTCTCTCTCTCTCTCTCTCTCTCTGTCTCTCTCTCATAACATAATATATATAATAAAACAGACTAGCCTAAATACCTATATAATATCTACTCTCTCTCTATATGTACTAAGGGTGGGAAGTTCGGATCTCCCGGTATCCGATACTGCCGGTATATGGCAGTACCGGGGATACCGGATAGATCCGATAATTCACCGTACCAGTGCCGGTTCCTGTACTGGATTTGTTTTACATTGCGGCAATTCAAATCAATGTAACAAAGCAATGTAAAAACATTGTTTACATTGTTTACATGTAAAAACAATGTTTACATTGAAAACAATGTAAAAACAACAACAACAAGAAACACTTTCCCTCCCCCTCCTAGGCTGCATGGGTGGAAGGGGGGACACCCCCCACCCACCCTTCCCAGCCTGTCTTTTTTTTTTTTTAAGTAAACCCACCAGACCCTGGCTCCGGGCTGCCACCAGCTGCCCGGAGGCAGCCAGCCAGGGCTATGGAGGCAGAAGCAGCTGAGCTCTCCTCCGGGAGCCCAGGCTGACTGGCTACTGGATCCTGGTATTTAACCTAACCCCACCCCACCCCAGATTGCCTTTTTTACCTGTGCTGTGCTCCCTCTGTGTGGCAGCAGCGCAGGCCCAGCTGCAGTGCTGGCTTGAGTGCTTCACCATGCCTTCCAGGGAACTTCCAGGTTTCGGTGATTATTGGGGTACATTGTCTCGAGAGGTCACAAGTGGGAGGGGGTCTCCTGTTAACAAGTATTTCTTAAAATGGGAGCTATCCTTTGTTCCAGTGCTTGCACTGAGTCTATGGCAATATATGGGGATATCCCCCTTTTTATCACTAATTTATTTTCCAGTTTTGCCCATGTTTTCAAGAGTGTGCCAGCAAAGGGATGGACTTTTTTATGTTCCATGCATAGGGAACCTGTATCTACTGCTAATTTTTTTAGGGATTTCACCTGCAGGGTATCTCTCTCCACTATTGTCCACTCAGAAGCCTGTAGCTCGTGGTACCAATCTGGCAATGCCCCTAGGGATGCCACCATGTGATAAAGTTTCAAATCCGGAAAATTTATTCCACCTTTGTCTTGTGTTCTCATTAGTGTTATTTTTTTAATTCTTGGTTTCTTGCCGTTCCTGTAAGGTCCCGGGTGCATAGGCCGGCGCGCGCGCAGGGGAAGACCCCCTGGCAGGCCCAGACTATGCCACAGGACGAGCGGACCCTGCCCCCATCGGGGCCGCAGGGACAGGAAGCTTCGGAGGCCCCACCGACAGAGGAAACGGAGCTGCGCCCACTGGCCACGCCCCCGACGCCGACGTGCATACGGGGGATTCCCCCGCCCCTGGTGCGACGCTCCGAATGGCTGAGAGCACGCACAGAGGCGGGGCTTGCAGCATATTAACCAGTGCCACCGAGACAGCGGCGCTGGTGATTCTTGAAAGACTGGCCCCCCTTTGCTGTTGCCTGTGTGCGTTGCCTGACGAAGTGGATTGCATTTTTGGAAATTGGTGTGCGTGGACTCCCCTCCCCTGGCTACCTGACGACTGCTAGTGCGAGAGACTGTGGTGCAAGTTAAGTGTGTGCTCCCTGGGGGCTCTCCCCCCTTCCTGGGGTTGTTCCCTCCCCCTCGGTGTGAGTGCCCTCTTTTCCCCCTACCCTGCTGGGGTTCCCCATCCTACTCCCCTGGCACAAGACCCCACTGTGTCCCTTCCCCGACGTTTGGATTGCGTGTGTGTGCAGGAGTGTCAGGGTGCACCTCGGCTTCCCAGTTTCACTCAGCCCTATGATGATAGGGGTCTATTCTCTTTAATTAGAGGTTGTGACCCACACACTATCCTGACGGGCATTTTTCCTGTAGGGCGCGTGCCCCTTACTCTGGGAACAGACCGTGGTCGCAACTGCCTTAGTGTGAGTGTTGTCCCAAAACCCCCCTCCCCGGTCACAGTTCCACACTATGTCTTTCATGAGCGAATCATTTAGTTTAAAGAACGAGTTCGGTATGTGAATAGGCAAGGTCATAAATTTATATAATTTTTTTGGGAGGATAATCATCTTATATAAATTGATCTTTGAAATAAGTATATGCCCAGCACCTAAGTATCTGTCTTCTCCCAGCCGACACATCTGTAGCTTTTCTGGCTTGTTGTAATCTTAGCTTGCAAACCTTGCTTTGATGACCTTTTAATGCAATCCATTTCCCTTTTTGACTGACCCTTTTGATAAACCATAACTCTTTGTGAGAATACCTGTCATAATCCATTCCACTCCCATTTCCCTCCCCCCTTTCTCTCCCCCCCTTTTACTCCCCCTCCCATTGCTTGGATCTTTGTTTCGAGTCCAAGCCTCCCCCTTTTTCCCATCCTGTGAGGATCTGCTGGGTGACTCGTTCGTCTGTTTGTAAGACACCTATGCGTGTCCTACTTCCCTCCATCCCCCCACTCCAATATCGAAACAATACATTAACTTACAAAATATTCCAAGCCGGCTACATTACATTGAACACCTTAAACTTGATGTCAAACAATGCCATTAGAAATTATGACACAAAGGGAACCTTAAAAAGGATCCCCCCCTTTTTTCTTATAAGCTTCCATTTATTATAGTCTGCTATCCTTTATATCTTCGAGGCAGAAACTAATCCCTCGCTCTCCACTACTCAAAACTCTTCTGTTTGAGAGCATGGGGCTGCTGGTAGAGATGCCAGAAATGCTTCCAGGTCCTCTGTGCTTTCAAAGAGATTTCTTTTTCCCCTCCATAGGATCATCATTTTTGCAGGGAAAAGCAGCCTTGGTTTCAGATTTTTTTCAATGAGTGTTCCAAAATATTTGTTCCACTTCATTCTTTTCCTGACAGTCTCTGATGCATAGTCGTGGAATATCTTCACTGGCCGCTGTTGAAATACGAGCTTTCTCTTGATTCTAGCCTTCTTTAAAATCTCCTCTTTTATTTGATAGCTTGTAAATTTAACCACTATAGGGTGGGGGAAGTCTGCACCCCGCCCCCTGGTCTGGGACGTCCAGTTCTGTGTGCCCTGTCAATTCCTGCTTGATGAAACTGTGGATCCTCAGGAAAATTCTCCTTTAACATTGCCCAGACCAGCTCTTTAACCTCCTCCACCCCTGCTGCCTCTCTTACTCCACAGATTACCTCTGCGAGAGCGATTTTCTAAATCTTCGTATTTACTTTGCAGTAGAGCTGTCTCACCTTTCAAGTGGCTTAAATGCTCCTCAGCTGTAAGGGACTGATCCTCCAACGCAGCAATTCTTTCTTCAGTCACATCCATTCTTCTTACCACACTATCCAGCTTCTTGTTCCCCTCTTCTATTGAAGTATGGATTTTTTTCATTTCAGTTTTTAGCTCCTTTTTCATCTGCAGAAGGAGCCTGTCCAGGGAATTATGCATCCCATCTTCCCGGTCAATTTCAGATGAGGCCTGCTTCTCCTCCGTTTCGCACCCTTCCAGAGCCATTTTTGATTTGCTTCCCTCGCTCTCTGCCTCTCTAGACCCCGCAGCATTTTGTCTTTGGCAGAAGTGCTCGGGGTCATTGCTTTGTGAGATTTTCTGCTTGTTCTTGTTTCTACCTGCTATCGCTAATGTGCGGTGTTAGTTTCTTTCTATTTTAACACATTTATCAGTTTGATTCTGGAGTGGGGGGAGCGGAGCTCAGACGGGACCCAGTTACTTGCGCTGACGCATGTGCAGATCCCCCTCATAAGCCATTATTTAGATGTCTATCTTGGGTAGTTTTAATTTTCTCTGAAGAGTTGAATTTCACCAGGCACATCATTCTTGTCTTGCCTGTATGCCAAGACAATGGGCATAACAGCACTGAATCACCATATAAGGGTTACACAGGAGATCTCAGATGAGGGAAGACCTGATGGTGTGGGCTATATTCCTTAGGGATCACAATGTGGACGCAGTGCTTGCTATTGGAAGTGGAGCTGCAGGTTCATTCAGTCACAGCTGGGGGTATAGGTCTGGGAATATAGTTTAGGGGAAGATGGTGTGCTGAGAAGTAGCCTTTGGAATGGTCTGAGTGAGGGTGACAAGGGAATTGAGGTTCTTGGAATTATTCATGATAATAGAAGCCATTCATTTGTGGAGCAGAGATTTCATGGATAAGAGGATAGTATTTTGGTGTGAGAAGATGGCAGTGGTACATAGGGTTAATTCCTTGTTCTCCAAATCTCCAAGTGTCATGAGACTGGTTCATGCATTTGTGATGATATGCTTGAATCATAACATAGGGGATTGAAGGTGCTCGGAGTACCTTGCTATTCTGCGTATGGCTATGCTTGAATCCTGTCAACAACAGGAAGGTAGGCCAGGGGATGGCAGACTACCACTGTTCCCACCAGCTCCTAGCAGACATGGGAGCCAGGTTGGGAAACATTTGTTCATTGGTTGACAAGGAGAGGTTGTTTGGCCTGGATTTTAAAGTAGTGTGTTTTAGAGCTCTGTGTCTGAGGGAGTGGGTGGTGGGATCTTGATTTGATGGCTCAGGAAGAGCGCTTCAAGCAGAAGATCTGACATGGCATGAGAGGACTCTAATGCTGCGGATAAGATGGTCTAAGACAGACCAGAGGGACAGGAGGACATACATTATGCTTAATGAGTCAGGTGACCATTTCATATGCCCTATGACTACAATGAGGGTGTACGTGGCATCACACCCCCACACGGGCAGCCCTCTGTTCATACACAAGTTGGACCTGCCACTAACTAGATACCAAAGTGATGAGGTGCTATCTGCATAGTCTCAGACCAGTTTACATGTAGGTTTATTTGGGTCACATTTATTCTGTATTGGCTCAGCCTCTTCATCTGCTGCCTCAGGTTTTGGAGAAAGGGACATTCAAGCGGTAGGTAGATGGTGCTCCAGGGATTTTAGATCATACATTTGCTTTCTTGTAGTTATCCTGCTAGGGCAAAATTGAGGCAGTCACCAGCGGGAGATCTGGGGCATAATTGTTATAATGGTTACTCAATTGTCACATTTGATCTAATTGTTTCAGGAGTGTAGGAGGAGACACCCTAAAAGCTGATATGAATCCTGGGACAGAGCATCATCTATTGGGCAGCCGAAGCAGCTAGACGTATCAGCTGCGATTCCCAACTTGGATTGAGCTCTAGAGTGGAATTTTTTTGAAAGGGAAAGAGCGGTATATTATGGACTCAGCTCATGTATGGTAAAGTTGGGTTGCAGACATGGGCACAGTCAGACATAATTGTGATTCATTTAGGTGAGAATGATTTTGTGAGATATTCTGGCCTGGACCAGTCTATTATTATCCAACAGGATTGGGTAAGGATGCAGGAAATATTCCCTGGGGTGCATGGTATTTATGCAGCTTTTACAAAGAAGAGTGCAGAGAGGTGCAGTCAACTCACATAGGATGGATAAAGCTCGGAAAAGGGTGACTAGTAGGGGTGTGCAATTCATTTTTTTCCCCTTCATTTTAATTCCCCCCACACCTTTCCAGCACATGGCTCAGTCTGTAAACAACAGCTGTAAGGGGGATGTGGGAGTGAGAGTCCAAAATGGCTGCCTAAGATTGACGTCTGTCTTGGCCAATTGGCAGTGCAGACACATCACAGACCCCTGCAATAGACATAGGAAAATATCTCTGATTGGTTTGCTTGCCTGGCCCTGGTGGCAGTCATTATGGCTGAAACAAAGTTCTAAACAACTTCTGGGAGGAAAGGGGGGAGCAGTCACCACAGAGTCAGGAGACATGGGGTGTTTTCAGACGTTACGGGGCCGCTTGGCCCCGTACAGAAAACAACCCATTCATTCCCCGCCGGGGTCACCCCGTCATGCCATATCAGATGTTCCGGGGGATCCCGGTGGGGAATCTGGGAGGGGGTGGGGCCGCGCGGCGCAATGTGCGGCCGCACGGCCCCACCCCCTCCACGCACCCCGCCGCCCTCCCTCTGGGGAGATGGGCGGGCGGCGGGGCCAATGCGGCCGCCGTGTCGGGCCGGATTCGCCACGGCCCGGGATCTTGCCGGGGATCCCGGGCCGTGGCAACCGGCCAGACGTTACTTTTTTTGGTCCATGCTGGGGATCTTTTTGACCACGCTTCCCGGGACATTCCCCCAGCTAGCCCGGGAAGCGCGGTTCAAATTGACCCCATGTGCGGATTGACCGTGGCGAACATCTGGCGGCCGCCAAACAGACATTCGAGTCACAGTGACCACAGGTGGGTATTCACCGTGGTTCACTGTGATCTCGTAACATCTGAAAATACCCATGATTGACATCTCTGCTGGCCAATGAGCACTGCAAATATATTGGAGCAATCTCTGCGAGCCACTGGGGGTGCCTTCTTGGCGGTCCTCTGGGTAAACCGGGGGGCCATGATGGAGCGGGCGTTCTTGGTGATTGCACCACAGCTGTGGAACTCCCTCCCAGAGGAGTTTCGCCTGGCTCCCAGCTTGTTATCTTTCTGCAGTAGGGATGTGTGAACATGGTTCAGAAGTTTGGAGTTTAGACCGAACTCGAATAGTTTAGTCGACCGAACTGAACTTTCGAACTGAACTTGAATTCAACCGAACTGTTCGGTCGAATCCAAACCAGTTCAGAAGGCCAAAAACCTGGTTTTGAATGTACGAACTTGGTTTGTAAGTTCAGAATTTGACTGAACTTGACCAGTTCGGTCGACCGTATTGAACTTTCGAACCAAACTCGATTTTCGAACTGAACCGAAAGGAATTTCTGAACTTGGTTCTATTCGCACATCCCTATTCTGAAGGACCTGTAAGACTTGACTGTTCATCCAGGCCTTTGGGGGAGGGAGGTAAAGGGATAGGGGTGGAATTCTTTTAGCCAGTGGTTCTTACCTCTTTTTATTGTATTTAATGTTTTTGTAACCCCCCCTTTTATATATCTTTATATATTTTTATATATATTTATTTGTTTTAACTTCTGTAAGGTATCCTGATCTGCCGTGAGGCTGGATGGGGCAGGGTATCAATCAATCAATCAATCAATCAATCAATCAAACAAACAAACAAACAAACAAACAAACAAACAAACAAACAAACCTCATACAGTGGTTGCATACACATCACAGAATCCCTGTGATTGCTCTTTGTTTGAAAAATGCTTCCAGCCTCATGGAACCAATTATGGGGGCTCTGGGGAGGTGTTAGGGTAGGGGGGGAATGGGAAGGGACCTAGGGACCTGGAATCCCCAGAATCCCCACCCGGGGGGAACTCACCCAAGCACACACCCAAGGGCTCCACAATATAGTCAGAGGAAAACAACCCCTCAGGATCTTAGGTGGCCCTATGAGTCCCGTATGGAATGAGGCCAGATCATCACAGAGGGGAAGGGGTGGCATCATGAAGGCCTGAAGTGGAGCCCTTCCACCCTGCACCCACGTCCCACATACCAAGCACCTCCTTAGCAACCCAACACAGCCGTTTGAATCCACACGGGAACAAGGGGGGAAGGGTGCATCCACAAGTGGGGGAAGCAGGGGGAATAACCCAGGGAAGAGAAGGAAGGGGGAACTAATGAGAACACTTACCCAAGGGGAAGCGGGATGAAGGGTCCAGACACAGCAGATAGGAGGGAGTGCAACACAACACCTATACACAATGTACACACAAGGTTTCAAACTTAGACTAACACAGGCACAGATACCAACACTCAAACACTGACCTTTCACACAGCTCACACAGTCTCCACACACAGCCAGCACTTAGTCACACACACTAAACGTCTCTCACAATCCACACCAATACGTAACCCAAGCAGGAGGGCCAGTTCCTCACAGCACAGCTGATCACTGGCAACTGGCTGTGTCCCTGGCCTCTCTTTATAATGTGTTTGCTCCGCCCCTGTGCTCGCGCAGATGTGCGGAGCGGTGAAGCATGCTAGAGGGTCCCGCCTCACCCACACCTGCCAGTGTGAGCCAAGGCTCTTCCCTGATTCTTTTTTGTATATCCAATTCAATTAGTTTATTTGTTTGGCTATTGCCATAACAAAATCATGTCATAAATTAAAATACAAAAATACACACATATTACATAATAAAATAAATATAATTCTACAACTGTATAATCCATATTTAACTTTGCCACTATTTATCAGTTGCCTAACCCTTCTCGGGGTTTGCATTGTCAGTGCTTAGCCGCTGATCACTGCCTCTTGATATTTACCCTATTATTCCACGCCTATTTTAACAGCATTTTAACCCCTAATTTAAAATAATATAAACTCCTTTTATTCCAGTGTATCCATAACACCGCATATTAACCTCCTATCCCAAGATTCACTGTTCCCTATTTTCCACTATAATGAAAAGGAAACCCGATCTCTTATAATTCCCTCTCACACTTCATCGACCACTTTCTAAGCCAATCCATCAACATATTTTTTCCTCAACAAGGAGGCTCTGAGGCCGAATTTGGCAACTGTTTCCGTAATTTGAGAGAGATTATCTGACAAGCAGAAACTTAGACATTTATCTAACTGTGAGGGGGGAGAACCTAGCTCACCCCACATTTCTTGTCTTAATCTATCATATATGGGGCAAACAAGAAGAAAATGGGCCAAATCCTCAGTCTTCTCCAATCCACAAATACAAGTCCTATGTTCCAAGGATATTCCCATGTATCTCCCCAACGTTACAGAAGATTCAAAACATTGTAGTCGCAAAATTGTAAAAGCTCTTCTCGGCTTATACTCCTGGATTTCAGATAAATACTGACAACCCTCCTTAGGAGGGAGAAAAAGACCATATTTTGGGGGCATTTTTGCAGCTAATCCATTCATCCTTTCCTCTTGTAATCCCATATCAGAAATCCTCTCTTTTATCATGTTTTTACTAGTTCTCAATGGGAATTGTATTAAGAAGGAGAGAGTAGGCCTATCAAGTTTAGTTGACTATTGACATATTTCATCCATAAGGAAGACAAGGAGGCAGTTTCCGCCTTCCAGACTTTATAAATCAACGGGTCCGCAGGTCTTAAAATCAAATTCAAGGCATAAACTAATATTCTTCTCTTTAGAAAGGCTTCCAGGGTAGGGGAATCTGTTTCGAGCCTTACCAATGCTGATGGAACACTCATTGGAACTCCCAGTATCTTTTTTAAGAATTTCGTTTGCAAGGGTTCTAGGATTGCGGAAATTTTTGAGGAATACCCCCACACCTGAACCCCGTAGGATATTTTTGCTAACACCTTCCTTTTGAAGATCTCCAAAGCTGGGGCAAAAAGGCGACCCCCTTTACCAAAATAAAATTTTCCCACCAACCTTAAGCTTACATCCGCCTCTTGTTTTACTGCTTTGATATGAGACCCCCAGGAACCGTTATGGGAAAAAATTAACCCCAGATACCTAAAACAATGGACCTGTTCTATTCGAACCCCATTAAGGGTCCATGACATTTGTTTATATTTTTTAGTAAAAACTAGAATCTTTGTTTTTTTATACTTTATCCGCAACCCTTGATTTGTACATTCCCTTCCAAAATCCACTAATAATCTTTTTACACCAAGTCTCGCAGTAGATAGCAACCCCGTGTCATCTGCATACATTAGTAACGACAACCGCTGGCCTGCTATCTTAGGTGCCAAATAGGCTCCCTTATCCCGATGAAGTACTATCAAGGAGTTAACGTAAAGATTAAAGAGGGCAGGGACCAAAAGACACCCTTGCCTAACTCCCCTAGAAGTTGGGATCCCTTCCGTCAAAGCTCCCCTCCTTCCCATCCTGAACTGCAGACTGGTTCCCATGTACAATTATTGAATCAGTTTCAAGAGGCGAGGGTCCATGTTCAGCTGCTGTAACTTATCCCATAACTTATTTCTGTCAACAAGATCAAATGCCGCAGAAAAATCAATGAATCTTAAAGATCTAATCCCTTTTTTTGACACTGGCCAACTAGATGGTTCAACACAAAACAATGATCCACTGTGGATCTGCCTGCTCTAAAACCAGCTTGCTCTTCCGCCAGGAGATTATGATCATCAATCCATTGATTCAGCCAAGACAAGAGAAGCCTAGTATATATTTTTGAGATGATTGATATTAAACTTATTGGTCTACAATTCAATGGATCATCTCTTCTTCCTTTTTTATAGATTGGTATTACTACACTCTCCTTCCAATATTTGGGTACCTCTGCCGCTTCATTAATTAGGGAAAAAGGATGGGCCAATGCTGCACTTCACCAGCTAGCATTTTGTTTAAATAATTCTGGAGGAAGGAAATCCCCACCGGGAGCCTTCCCCCTTTTTAATAAAGATATCGCCTCCTCTACCTCCCAGACGGTAACCTTCTCCCATTCTGGAAATCCAACCATTGCCACCTTTGTCTGTTGACTTTCTGATGGCAAGCTAGCATTAAACATGTCGAAAAAATGCTTTATCCAAACATCTGATGAGATCGGTGGGTCTATTTTTATCATTGTGGGTTTCTTAATAAAATTGTTCACCAGATTCCAAAAAACCCTGGTGTCATTACTTTTAAGTACATTTAGAATTTTATCCCAGCTATTAATTGCGAAGGCCTGTTTTTCCCCTTTAATGAATATCTTATACTGGACTCTAGCTTGGCTATACTCCTTAATCAGTTCCCCATGATTTTCCCCTGTTAGATGTCTTGCCAACCACCGGAGATCTCTTCTTCTTCTATCATATTCCCTATCCCACCAATAAAATGGAGAGAGGGAACCTTGTCCCAAACATCCTCCCTTTGTTAACCTAGGGGGTAAGTGCTTTGAGATTTCCTCTAGGATCTTGAAACCTCTCTTTATATCTCCTGCAGCCAACAGGGAGACCAATAATTCTGAATTTAGGCAACTTAATAATTCTGTTTCTACTAGTCTTAAAGACCAGTGTTGCCTAACTAAACCAATATCACACTTCTCTCCCGACCTTAACTGTGGGCTGCAATTGTTTTGTAATAACTGAGTTTGCAGGATTAAAGAGAGTGGGAAATGGTCACTTTCAATTCTGGGGACCACCCTAAATTCTTTTATATATTCTATTTGAGGAGGAATGATAATACCATAATCTATAACGCTAGCCCCATTTGTATTAGCAAAGGTATATGCACCCTGATGATCTCCTTGTGCATTCCCATTCAAAATGTAAAGAGAATGTTTCAATATAAATGTATACATTGACTTGCCTTGGTTATTTACAACCTTGTCCTGTGAAATCCTACCCACATTCCAATCTTGATGCTCATCGAAGACTGGACATAACCCCAGGACACTCAAAACCTGCTCGGCATTTGACCCAATCCTTGCATTTAGATCGCCAAGTATTAGACAGTCATCCAATGGGAAGACCTCACGGTTTTTAGCAAAGGAGAGTTCAAACTCTTCCCAAACAGAAGGACCTTGCGGTCCTGGCGGAATATAGATATTATAAATTAACAGCCCTGATGTATAATCAACTAAATATTTCACCAATTGAAATTGAGCCCCAGCCTCTGATAAATTTAGTAACTTTAAGTCTAACGAAGACCACAACAACATAGAAAGTCCACCCATAGGTCTCCCTTTTTTCCTAGTCACGGCCAGAGCTGGTATTGCCCAATGGGTAAAACCTTCAAAATTAAGGGTCTCGAGATTTTTTGCCCACGTCTCTTGTAGACAGATCACATCATATTCCCCTAAACATTTCAAAAATTCATCATCAGTACACTTTATTTGAATACCAGCCACATTCCAAGATAAAAATTTTAACAAGAAGGGGTGCCCTGACTGATGTCAGGATCTTTGTTCAGTAAGGGACAACCCAATTCTCCTCCTTTCCAGGGATTTCTCCCTAGCTCTGTTCTTAAATGAAAAAAACCGTGGTAATAGATGGGACTGTAATTGATTCCCTTTCTGGTTATCCGAATCTAGAGGCCCAAGACCCCTCCTGACTTCGCTCTCAATTCCCCTTGCTCCGCCCTGTTTTTGCACATCATACTTCAATTTACCCTGAACTTTTGTCAGGGAATTATCCTCCCTCATTCCTTTCACCTGTCTATCTTCAGGCAGACTTTTTTGGGACCTCTTAACCAAGCTACCATGTCCCTGCTGGGATCTATGCAGGGACTGATCCAAAAGGGATTTGCCCATTTCGTTTCCCTGACTCCCCATTGGAGGAGAGATTGGGGCCACCTCCACCCTAGGACTATTTAGCATTGGTGTGGAGCATTGGGCTGTTGGAACATCCAGCCCGGCCGTAAACTCCTGAGAGGAACGGGACCCCCCTTGATTCCTAACTCCTGTCCCCCTCCCCACTTTCTGTTTTTTAAGACCTATTATTATTATTATTATTATTATTAAACATTTATAAAGCGCCAGTAACAACCTGGCGCTGTACAGAACATATAATCAGCTGCGGTCCCTACCTGTGGCTTACAATCTAAAAGACAAGGAGGGGGAGACAAGGAGAGGGGACAGCGGGAGAGACATGGGAGAAGACAAACAAACATTCAGGCGGATGCGAAGTCTCAGGTGCGTGTACTTGGCTTGGTTACAAGGTGGTCGGTAGCAGCAGTCAGCAGAGGAGGGCTGACAGTAAGAGCAAGGGGAAAGACTAGAGGGCATTGGGAAAGGCAGCATGGAAAAGGTGGGTCTTGAGGAGGGATTTGAAGGAGCGGAGGGAGGAGGCGAGGCGGACGTCGGCAGGGAGGGAGTTCCAGGCATGCGGGGCAGCGAGGGAGAAGGGACGAAGGCGGTTGGGCGAGCAGGAGAAGCGAGGGAGAGCGAGGGAGGGGACAGCGGAAGAGCGGAGAGCGCGCGCAGGAGCGCGTAGGGCGATTAGGTCCGAGAGGTAAGGGGGAGCTTGGTCATGGAGCGATTTGAACGTGAAAACCAGGAGTTTGAACAGGATACGTTCAGGAAGGGGGAGCCAGTGAAGGGAGAGGAGGAGAGGCGTCACATGGTCGAAGCGACGGGCAGAGTGAATGACCTTGGCGGCAGAGTTTTGGATCGCCACAAGGGGGGACAGGTGGGAGCGAGGGAGGCCAGCAAGGAGGAGGTTGCAGTAGTCGAGGCGAGAGATAACCATGGCATGAACAAGGATTTTGGCCGAGGAGACAGATAGAAAGGGGCGAATGCGGGCAATGTTGAGGAGAGCGAATCGGCAGGATTTGGCCACAGAGTCAATGTAAGGTTTAAAGGAGAGGTGCGTGTCAAAAATGAAGCCCAAGCTGCGGGCACGGAGAACAGGACGGATGGTGACCCCATCAATGCAGACGGTCAGGTCAGAGGGAGAGGAGGGGGAGGGAGGAAAAATGAGGAGTTCAGTCTTGGCCATGTTCAGTTTGAGTTGGCGTCGGGACATCCAGGCGGAGATATCAGAGAGGCAGTCGACGAGGCGTGAGCGGACAGAGGAGGAGAGAGAGGGGGTAGAGAGATAGAGTTGGGTGTCATCAGCATAGAGATGGTATTGGAACCCGTGGGAGGCAATAATTTCACCAAGGGACCGGGTGTAGATAGAGAAGAGGAGAGGGCCAAGGACAGAACCTTGGGGAACCCCAACCGAGAGGGGAAGGGAGGGGGAGGTCGACTCGGGGAGGGAGACATTAAAGGAGCGGTCAGAGAGGTAGGAGGAGAACCAGTCAAAGACAGAGCCACGGAAGCCCAAAGAGTAAAGGGAGTCCAAGAGGAGCGAGTGGTCGACAGTGTCAAAGGCGGCAGAGAGGTCAAGGAGGACAAGAACGGAGTAGTGGCGCTTCGATTTAGCGACAAGTAGATCATTGGTGATCTTGGCCAGGGCAGTTTCAGTAGAGTGGAGGGGGCGGAAGCCGGACTGGAGAGGGTCGAGGGAGGAGTTGGCAGAGAGGAGGTTCAGGCAGCGGGAGTAGACGACACGTTCCAGGAGCTTCGAAGCAAAGGGAAGGAGGGAGACCGGCCGGTAACTAGAGGGATCGAAAGGGTCCAGGGTAGGCTTTTTGAGGATGGGGGAGACAGTGGCATGTTTGAAGGCAGAGGGGAAGGAGCCTGTGGAAAGGGAGAGATTGACAACATGCAGAAGGGGGGGAGCGACAGTGGGAGCAATAGAGGTCAGGAGGCGGGAGGGGATCGGGTCAAGGGGGCAGGTGGAGGGGTTGGATGAAGAGAGAAGAGCAGAGATTTCCTGGAGAGAGGCAGGAGGGAAGGATGCGAGGAGGGAGGGGGGCGGGGGAGGGGGCGGGAGGGGAGCGGGGGGCGGAGGGGGGCGGGAGGCAATATCCCGACGGATCTTGTCAATCTTGGAGGTGAAGAACGACGCAAGATCCCGAGCAGCAAGGGAAGAGGGCGGGGGAGGGCAGGGGGGTTTGAGAAGGGAGTCGAAAGTAGAGAAAAGGCGGCGAGGGTCGCGGGAGAAAGATTCGATCCTAGAGGCATAATAGCGCTGCCTAGCTAGGGAGATAGCCGAGGAGAGGGAGGAGAGGGAGAATTTGTAATGGAGGAAGTCAGGGAGGGAGCGGGATTTGCGCCAGAGGCGTTCGGCAGCCCGGGCGCAGGAGCGGAGGTAGCGGATGGCAGGGGTAAGCCAGGGGCGGGGGTCGAGGGGGCGGACGGGGCGAGCAGAGGGGGGGGCAAGAGAGTCAAGGGTCGAGGAGAGAGAAGCGTTGAGAGCAGAGACAGCAGAGTCAGGGGAGGAGGAGGCGAAAACGGGGGGGAGAAGGGGGGAAAGATGTGCGGCAAACTCCGAGGGAGTAAGGGCCTGCATATTGCGGAAGGGGCGCATAGAGGGGGAGGCGGAGGGGGGTCGGTGGGAAAGGCTGAAGGAGCCGAGGAAGTGATCAGAACTAGGGAAGGGGTCAAAGGAGAGGTCAGTTAGAGAACAGTTTCGAGTGAAGACGAGGTCGAGGGAATGGCCGTCAGTATGAGTGGGGGAGTCGGTCCAGAGTCGGAGATTAAAGGAGGAAGCGAGAGAGAGAAAGCGGGAAACAGAGGGGGCGGAGGGCGTGTCAACGTGAATGTTGAAATCACCAAGGATAAGAGTGGGGATATCATCGGAGAGGAAGAAGGTGAGCCAGGATTCAAAGTCCGGGAGGAAAGAGGAGAGGGAACCCGGGGGGCGGTAGATGACAGCAACCCGAAGGTGTAGAGGGGAGTATAAGCGCACAGAGTGGGCCTCAAAGGAAGGGAAGGAGGAGGAGGGGGGAGGGGAGAGGGTTTTGAATTGGCAGTGCTTAGCAAGGAGCAAGCCCACACCACCACCCAGGCCCTCAGGGCGGGGGCGGTGAGAGAACGACAGGCTTACCTATATTTGTAAGCTTTCCCGTTCTTACACATATAGAATCTAATTTATCTAAGATCTCTACAAAATTCAAAGGGTGTTGGAGAGAGCAAGATTTATACATAGATACTTTAGAAAGAGGTAAAGAGCTACCCGGATTTAGAACTGGGGATCGTTGTATCTCCAACTCCATGGATTTGTCCTTCTTCTGCTCTAATATTTTATTCCGGGGCTGCTCTGACCACATTTGCTGTGATTTTGGTAATGTGGAAAGTGGGCTAACCCTTTGGCCATCTTCCTGCACGATATCACTCTCTACATTCTGTCTAGGCACAGATGGCTGAGATAAACCTGGTGTTTTTAAGGCTATCCGTCTTTCCCCCGTCATGAAACCATTTTTCTCCCCCATTTCTGTTGGAAAATCATGTTGGAGGATTCGTGAGACATATAGCCCTCTATTACTTAACTTCACCTCCTCTGACAAAATTTGAGCCACAGTGTCAGCTGAGCGAAATGTAACAACTAACACCCACCGCTTTTCTCACGTTATTACATGACGTACAGCTATTATATCAGATCTTACAATAGTATCACCTCTATGAGGTCGCTCTAACAAAAACCTCAGGTGCTCAGCAACATCTAAAGCCGTGTTCCAAAATGGAAGAACACCCGAGGGTAAGGGTAACACTACAAACATCAGCATAACTGAGGAATACACAAAGCGACCCCCATCTTCTGCCACTATTAAATCCTTTGAGGAGGGCACCGGAAAGTTTATTTGATTTACTAAGTCCGTTGAACCTTTTAAATCAAGCTGGCCCCGGGAACAAGTCTGTTGATTGGGCTGGTCTTTCAATTTGACTGATTTTTGTAGAGCATCAACCTTCTTATTTAAATCATACAACTGGGCACATAATCCACGCAGAGTATGCGATGTTACTACAGCCAAATCCGCTATCACAGACATTGAACCTGGACCCTGGTCATCAAAACTTCTAGAATCCAGAATTATCTGTCCCGAGTTGTCATCCCTCCCTCCTTGTTTCAGGACTACCTGCGAATGATCCCACTCAACTCCTTCCTCCTGACTTGCTGCCATTAACGGGGTGAAATGATTCCTTTGCTCAATTGATAAAGGGGCCTGATCCTCAACACCCACCAAATCCTGATTATCAGGAAAAAAAGTATCAATCCGCCGCTGTTTAGAATGTTTTACCTGAGACGCATGGCCGGCTACTGGTTCTTTCCTGGGACGTTTTGAATGAACCATAATATAGATACAATTCTATTTACCCTGGCAACACACACTTTAATCAAAAGACCAAGCCCCAGCACCTAGGGGCGTCAAAGGGAGCGCAAAAGGGCGTGCCCTTGTGCGCGCAGCCCTTCGGCACGCTGCACCAGTGCACGCCCCCGGCGCTGCCGTGGGCTGACTGTGTCTTCTATGCCTTGCAGCTCCTTGCTCTGCCCTCAGCCCCGCTCCCCGGCACAGCGGACAGGTAAGTGACTTGAAGTTTTGGCATTTCCAGCTCCCCGCTCCAACCCCGCTGCTGTGGACTGACTGTGTCTTTTATGCCTTGCAGCTCCTTGCTCCACCCTCAGACCCGCTCCCTGGCACTGCTGACAGGTAAGTGACTTAAAGTTTCGGCATTTCCAGCTCCCCGCTCCGACCCTGCTGCCGTGGGCTGACTGTGTCTTTTATGTCTTGCAGCTCCTTTCTCCGCCCTCAGCCCCGCTCCCTGGCACAGCGGACAGGTAAGTGACTTGAAGTTTTGGTGCTTCCAGCTCCCCACTCCGACCCCGCTGCCATGGGCTGACTGTGTCTTTTATGCCTTGCAGCTCCTTGCTCCGCCCTCAGCCCCGCTCCCCGGCACTGCTGACAGGTAAGTGACTTGAAGTTTCGGCGTTTCCAGCTCCCCGCTCTGACCCCGCTGCCATGGGCTGACTGTCATTCCCTGATTCCATCGGCCAGGTCCGCTCCTAAGTGCAGGCCAACATCCCTGGGCACTCTGCCTAGGAGGCCGGAACAGGCACCGATGGAGGCAAGCCATGACAGGAGGGCACTGGGAAAGCTTTATAAGGCCCCAACCAGCCTGTTTACAGTGTTCTGCAGAACATTGTTCTCTCTAGCTGCAAAAAATCTTTCCTAGCCCTCACTGTTTCCTGCTCCCTTTCTCAAACAAATCACTCCAACACCCATCCTCTTACTACCCTTGTGTTCCAAATCTAGTCCTAGTATCTGGGGTGCTCCCAGTAAGTTGATGCCTTCTTGCACTCTGTGATGCCAATCCCAGTGCCAGTACCTTCTGTCTACGCTCATCTGCTACTGCCCACCCACTGCTGCTGATGCTGCTCCTGCCAGTGCCATACACACACACCCCTCAGAAATCTTGTCCCCCGGTACTGTCTGCTAGTTGACACCCCATCATATCTTAGAGTGCCAATGACAATGACAGTTCTTGCTGCCTCTGCTCCCCTGCCTGCCTACCTACCCGCTGTTGCTGATCCTGCCAGTGCACATCTCTCTCTCAGAATTCCTGCCCTGATGGGTGGGGGGTGGGGGCTCTGTAAGCTGACACCCTTCCACACACTCTGGGGTGCTAATGCCAGCTCCAGTACCTGCTGCCTCCGCTCCTCAACCTGCCTGCCCCTGTTGCTACTGATTCTGCCAGTGCATGTCTCTCTCACACAAGTCCTGCTTCCTTGGGATACCAACGCCAGCTCTGCTCCTCCACTGCCTGCCACCTGTGACTACTCCTGCCACTGTACGTCTCTCTCTCACAAGTCCTGCCTGCTGGGGCAGTCACTGCAAATTAATATCAAATGCCCAGTACTGCTTGCCACCAGTGCCTGCCCTCCTGCCTGCTGTTGCTACTGATGCTGCTGCTGGTCCCCACTCCTCTCTTTCATAAGTCCTACCCATAAGTCATTCAACCCTGTTAGTTCTATTAGATCTTTTGGCTGCATTTGATACAGTTGATCACAGGATGTTGGTGTCGCGACTGCAGGACTGTGCAGGGGTGGGCGGGATTATTCTTGAATGGTTCTGTTCTTTCCTGACTGGTATAATGCAGCAAGTGGTTCTTGGGGAGTCTTTTTCATCATACCAAGACCTCTCATGTGGAGTCCCTCAGGGTTCGGTTTTGTCCCCTCTCTTGCAGCCACTCGGCGATGTGATCAGGAGGTTTGGCGTGCGGTGTCATCAATATGCTGATGACACCCAGCTGTATCTCTCTTTTTCAACAGACCCAGGACCTGCAGTCTCGGTGCTTACTCAGTGTTTGATGGCTCTGGGGGACTGGATGAGGGCTAACTGACTGAAGCTGAATCCTGACAAGATGGAGGTGATATTGGTGGGTAAGGTGATGGAGATGGTGGCCCCCGTTATTGGTGGGGTCTGCCCTCCATAGATACCCCAGGTACGGAGTCTGGGGGTGCTCCTTGATGCACAGCTCCAACTGGATGCCCAGGTGGAGGCTGTGGCGAGGAGTACCTTTTGCCAATTACATCTGGTGCGACGGCTTCAGCTGTTTGTCTCAGGCTCTGATCCGGCCACCATCATCCATGCTTTTTTCACCTCTAGATTGGACTATTGTAATGCAGTCTACGTGGGGCTACCCATGGTGACAGATTGGAAAATGCAGCTGGTGCAGAATGTGGCAGCCTGTCTTCTGTTAGGACTGGACCACCGGGAGCATATTACACCAGTGCTCTGCTCTCTGCTCTGGCTGCCAGTGGTTTTCTCGGCCTGATTCAAGGTGTTAGTTTTGGCCTATAAAGATCTAAATGGCCTAGGCCCTACCTATCTGTGGGACTGCTTCACTCCCCGGGTGCTGGATCGACCCCTGCGGTCATCTGGGGGCACCCTGTTCGAGATCCCCCAAGTCTTCCAGGGGGCCATGCAGGGGAAGGTGTTCTCAGTGGCTGCACCACGGCTGTGGAACTCCCTTCTGGTGGAGGCTCGGTTGGCCCAAGATCACCTCTCTTTTCTGAGAAGCTGTAAGAACTGGCTTTTCCACCAGGCATTTGGCGGGGGAGATGGGTGAGGGGGTGGAGGTTTTTTTTTGGGTTATTTCCTTTTCCTCCTTGTAGTTGTTTTAATTGTTGTTTTCATGTTGTTATTTTTATGAATCTTAAGCTGCCCCAAGTTACCTGTGGCAGGAGGGGCAGGGTAGTAAAAGTTTGAAAACAAATCAAATAAATAAAATAACCCCCTGGGGTGTTGTTTGCCACACTTTGGGGTGACAAATAAGCCTGATTGCTGTTCATTTGCAAAAACTCTGCTGCTATTGCCAGTCTGTATATTCTTTTTCTCCTAGTTTAAGCCCAACAGACTTGGGACAGGATGTCTCCTTTGCCAGTCCCAGAACATTCTCAGTGCCAATCCCTGCAAAGAGAGCCTCCACGGTTTTAGCAATTAAGCTAGTCTGGTGAAGTAAATAAGACTTGGTAGAGTTGTCTCCATTTACCTGTGGGAAAATATCACCCCCAAGGGAGTCAGGGACACATGCCTGTGGGGGGGCATGTCCTTCTGCCTCTCCCGATCTCCCTTCTGGCAAGGTGGATGGGCCGGGGGATTATATGGCGTAGACAATTTACCACCCAGGCAAGCGTCATGTCCTCTTAGAATCTTGGCTGGCAAGTCTTCATCCGAAGAATAAAACCAAGAATCACATCCATGCTTCTTTTCCATTGTGAATTCAAAATGGAGAGCGAGAGGTCGATAGACCATGAGACCTGGCCCCCTGGCCTTGTGCCTAAGGCTGCGTGCACAAAGGCACACCCTTGCATGCACAGCCCTTAGGTGCGCGGCCCTGGCGCGTGCCGCTGCTGCTGCCGCTGCCGCTGGCTTCCTCTGCAGCTATGTAGCCGCCCTGCACTCCAGTCACAGGTGTCCTCAGTCAGGGTAAGCCCCCAGCACTCACCTTTCACCTCTGGGAGTCCCACAGCGCTCCCTGCTCAGTGCTGCCACCAGTTTACTCTGGGGCTATGTAGTCACCCTGCACTCCAGCCGCAGGTGTACCCAGTCAGGGTAAGCCCCCGGCACTCACGTTTCACCTCTGGGAGTTCCACAGCGCTCCCTGCTCAGACCTAAAGCTGCCCCACGTGAAGCATATGGCAAATGGTTTGACAGGGAGCGTAGAGCAATGAAGGGGCATCTAGTGAGGCTGAAGAGGCTATGTGCCAGGGAGCACGGCGCGAGCCAATGGGAAGAGTTAAGAAATACTAGGTTAGCCTATTTCAAACTAGTGACGGCCAAGCGAACCAACTACTACAATGGAATGTGGGCAACTATGGCAACAGACATAGCAACAGGGAACTCAAGTAGGTTCTGGTCTACTCTAAACATTATTATCAATCCAAAAAGTAGAGTGGGCAGACAAGGAATTTCTCCCCATCAGTGGGAATTTTTCTTTGCTGATTTATATGAGGATCGGGAGTTGACCTTGGATGATCTAGCTACTATGGGAGGAGGTGGGGGAGTTTTTCAATGGTGGAGTGACGAGTTGTCCAAGGCCACTGTCGTTAGAACCATCTTGGCCCTCAAGGGGGACAAGGTGGCGGGGACAGATGGGGTTACAGCTGAGGTACTCCAAGCCACCCCTGGGAGGTGGGCCCAGCTCTTGTCCATATTATTTACCACTGCAGCCAATACGGGAATTATTCCCTCATCTTGGCTAGCTAGTTATATAGTACCCATATTCAAGAAGGGACAGCCCCAGGATCCCTCTTGCTATAGGCCTATTAGCCTGCTGTCCATTGTAGGAAAACTATACGCTAAACTTCTTCTCAAACAGCTGACTATATGGGTAAAGGAGAGGGTCTTAATCCCTGTTGAACAGTTTGGGTTCAGGAAGGCCAGGTTGACTCTAGATTGCTGCTTTATATTGCAACATCTCATCTTTAAATACCATAAAATCAAGAAATGCAAGCTATATATGGTCTTCCTGGACCTGACCAAGCCTTTCGACAGTGTTCCTAGGAACAGACTGTGGGCTAAATTAAAAAGGTTAGGGCTTAGCAATAAGCTATTGCTCCCTATAGTCCATCTTTACACCAATAATAGTGCCCGGGTGAGGTGAGGTTGGGTGGACGCGGGGGTAGTGCTACTGGGTTTCCAAGTAGGAGGGGGGTCCGGCAAGGCTGTGTCCTGGCCCCCTCCTATTTAACCTTTATTTATCTGACTTACCAGACTTTATTAAGTCTGAGGCTTTTCATGCCCCCAAGATTGGAGATACCCAGTTGGGGTTCCTGCAGTTCACCGACGACTTGGTTCTGATGGCCCAGTCAGAGGTTGGATTGCTCCGGGCTATCCGAGCTTTCCATGATTATTGTGCAGCAAACAACTTAACAATTAACCCAGAGAAATCTAAGGTCATGATAATTGACCAGAAAAAACCCTCTCCTGTATGGAGAACTGCGACAGGCGAGTTCCAGGTGGTCAAATCTTTCAACTACCTGGGCGTAGTTTATTCCCCATGGGGATCTTGGGCTGCTCATCTCCAGGGAAGAGCCAATAGGACCCAAAGGGCAGCTAGGGCTATTGCCAGGGAAGCTAGTATGTCTAGGGGTGTTCCACTGTCAACTTTCTTGGGGGTTTACTGTGCAAAGGTCCCTCCAATGGCAATCTTCGGGATGGAGCTTATTCCAAACCCAGATAAACGGGCCCTGGAAAGGACCCAGAACTCCTTCCTCCGGCGCCTTCTCAGGGTGGCCCCAGGGGTTCCAGGGGCAATCCTGAGAGCAGAGGTGGGAGTAGTTTCTCTGGGGACAAGAGCCAAGCAGGCTTATGTGAGATTCTGGCTGCGGATATTGGCCAAGCAGGAGACAGCCCTCCTGCTTAAATGCCTGAGGGACGAACTAACAGTTACGTAAGATTGGCTCATATCCCTGCGTGTTCTACCTTTGGAGGATAATTAGGGAGCTAGGATTCTCTTTTGAGTCGTTCTGGGGAAAGGGTCTCCAGGCTATTGAGTCCGAGGTTACGCAGAGAATCCAGGATATTGCTTGGCAGGACGATCTAGGCAGAATCTCCCAGTGGAAAATGGCACCGGGTCTGAAACAAGTCAAATTATCATTTGGGTTCGAGAAATATTTAGATCTCCTCGAAAACCCAGAGCTGCGCCGGTGCTACATGAATTTACACTTCCACTTGGTCAGTTCTGCAATTGTTGAGGGCAGGCATAAGCATATCCCCTCTGACCAATGCCTTTGCCCAGTGCCTTTGCCTTTGCAGTCTCCAGGAGGTTGACACTATCAAGAACTTTTTGTTGCGCTGCCCACAGCTCACTGCATTAAGGATAACTTGGTTGACCACGCTGTCACTTGACAATGGTGGTGACAACCGGGGATATGGCTATGAGGCACTGCTAAAGATGGTGGGCAGGGATGCAATTTTGGTTGTTGCAATCTTTGTTAGATTGGCAATTAAAAGGAGGGACTTAATTCAAATTAGGTAGGGCGAACTCATAGGCACCTAATAGGCATGTTAGATTGGGACTGTTGAGTGTCTGTCGAGAGTTATTATGTATTTTATTATTCACTTTGGGTAGGTTGCGAAGCGCTGTAAACCTACTTGACTCGAATGTAACGTGAAGGCAGGTAACTATGCAATTTTGTATGTTTTTAAATTTTATGTTGATTTTGGTTTCCGGCTATGGCGAGAGTAAATTGCTGTACTCAAATAATACATAACAACAATGTTCATATGCTTGATCATGATGAAAACTAGGATGCCATTATAATTTCCTTTAATGTTTCCATTTTTTGATGACATTATATTTGTATGTTTTAAGATATGGTTAAAATGATGTTTGCTTTTTGCATTTACTTTTATGTTTGTATGTCTGGCCATGGCGAAAGCTAGTGCCAAAAAAACAGAATAGAATAGATCAGAAGATGTGTATATTTCTGAGGGACGATGACTCTCCCCGTGCTGGAGCAGAGGCGGCGTTTGGAACTATGGTGGCTATCCTGAAAAAAAGACAAGAGGCTATTGGTCCCCCTGAGGGCGGGGGGGGGATCCGGGGGTCAAGCTCTGCCTCAGTAAACCCTGTGTAAGAGCAAGGCACCCCATGTTTATTACTGGCCCAATATTGTGGGGGGCCAGTAAGTAGCAATTATAGTCATAATGATTATATGTAATGCTCATATTGGCTAGTTGTTTTGGTTTATCTTCCCTGATTATGATGTATGTGAATTGGATTGGGTTATTTGTATTAGCTTCTATATTTTATGTTTTTCATGTGTTTAATTGTTTGGGGGGATTGTATTTTTATGTATCTATTTTATTTTGTAAGGTGACTCGCAGCTATGACCTTGGGTCAGCTGCTGAATAAACAAATCTTTGCTTGCTTGCTCAGGAAAACAAGCTCATGGAAAAACCAGAATGGGAATTATGGAAACTAAGGCACCTCTTTATGGTTGAGGGTATGGGTGTTGCTGATTAGGGGATAAGTGACCCACAGCTTCACTTAACCCTAGCGGGTGGCAGGAACAGCACTACTAAGTAGGATAACCGTTGTTCCTTCCTAGTTGGTGCCAGAACCATCACGCCTTTCTCGGAGCCCCACCATAGGGGGACTCTGGTGGCTGAACTGGATAAAATGGATGGGGAGAATCCATTTTTGAGAAAAGAGGATAGGTGTGTGTGTGTGTGTGTGTGTATGGGGAGAATCCATTTTTGAGAAAAGACGACTGGTGTGTGTGTGTGTGTGTGTGTGTGTGTGTGTGTGTGTGTGTGTGTGTGTGTGTATAAACACAAATTCCTAAAATGAACTTAAAAATCAAAATTCCAAACACATTTAAGTGCAATCTAACTTAAATTAAATATAAAAGTTAAATATAAAAGTCTACAGTTTTGAAGTAAAAATCTGTACAAACAACCAAAGGATGTCCCAGACCAAAGAACTAACCTAGGCCTAAATTTGCATAAAAACACTCCCCTCTATAATTATTTATTTATAGTCCAAGTGAAAAGCAACTTCAACATTTATCACAAAATACATCTATCAACTCTCATCTTGGAATTAAACAATCAAATTGTTCAATTGAACACTTAATACATCCATAATAAATGGTTTGTATTAATTGCTTCCTTTCTCCAGCCTGCTGTTAATCAATACGAAGGTGTGGCCAGTTATACCCCAAATCTGTGTCCATAACCTCTTTACATGTTACAGGGACAATCTCCATCTTACAAAAACAGTGAGCTCTGCTAAGTGCTTTAGTGTCAAGGCAGGTCAGTCAGGTTATAATTAGCTCTAATTGGCACTTCCACAAGCTCAAACATCCTTTACGTGCAGCTGAGTGGCAACTCAAAAAGGTGTGAAAGTCTTTTCTACCCTTGAATAACATAAAGAAAGCCAAATAAATTACTTCCACTCTCATCTCTAGAACAGAAGGTCCATTGATCACTGTAAATGAGGATGAACACATCAGTCGGTAAAGGAACTAATGATTGGGGAATAACATCTTAAATCCATAGGGGTTATTGCTAAATCAAATTTTGCCATATCCTAAAAATAAATCTCCAGGTGCCCCCTCTGTAATTAGCACTGTAAAGGGTAAATTATGTTTATCTCTTTCTCTGTCCTATCAAATGACAAATGCAGACATTTCAGCAAGGGCTCCGGTAAAATTTATATGGGAAGCTTGCAGGGCCCAATTTAGGGAAAGGCAATCTAACCTTGGACGCAGTTTGAGGGAGGGAGGTGGCAAATTCCCTGCTGGAAGTCAGCGAGAGTCATTAGCTTCAATAGGTTCAGGATGCAATTGTTAATTGCCATTCCACAACCCTCAGTTTGACAGTTTGATCAGGGCAGGACCCTGCCTCCACCATGTGGAGAGGAATGGTATGTTTGTAAGAAGTTGCCCTTCCTTTGGAACCACGCTGCCCCCTTGCCACCTGGCAGCCAATGGGAAGCCATTGAACATGACGCCTATGTCTCAGCATTCTAAACCTGGTGGTTTCTACTACAGTACGTTTGGAGTTGCTTGGAGCCTTGGAGTCAGCTGCCATAGGGTTGTTAGCATTTCAAAAGGAGGGAGAGATCAGGTAAGAACATAAAGGTTAGGCATTTAGAAATGGAGAGGAAACTTAAGAATATAAGGGACAACATGAAGGGAAGCAGCTATTAATCGAACATCTTAAAATTAATGAGGAAATAATTTTAATAGCAAGTGAGCTGATTTTTTCCTGCTTATTCTCCCCAACGGAAGTTGGCACAGTAAAAGAGATTGGAATTTCTGACTACTAAGCTAGATATTAGGCAATGGGTGTGATGTCCCCCGTCATAGACAGGGTTTGCCCCCCATTTGTTCCCCAAATTCGGAGTCTAGGATGCTCTTCGATGCGCAGCGCCGCCTAAATGCCCAGGTTGGAGCTGTGGTGCTTGAAGAGTGCTTTCCGCCAATTACAACTGGTGTGATGGCTTAGGCCATATATCTCAGACTCCGACCTGGCCACTATCATCCATGCTTTCATCATCTCAAGACTGGACTACTGTAATGCGCTCTACATGGGGCTGCCCATGATGACAATCCGGAGACCGCAGCTGGTGCAGAATGTGGTGGCCCTTTTCCTTACGGGGACGGGCCACCGGAAGCATATTACACCAGTACTCTGTTCTCTGCACTGGCTGCCTATAGTCTTCCAGCCTGATTCAAGGTGTTGGTTTTTACCTATAGAGCCCTACATGACTATGGCCCCATGTATCTGTGGGATTGCCTCACTCCCTGTGCTCTGGATTGGTCCCTGTGGTCAGCCGGGAGTGTCCTCCTCGAAGTCCCCTGGGTTTCCTGGGGGGCAAATATGGAGAGGGTATTCTCGGTGGCCACACTAAGGCTGTGAAACTCACTCCTGGCAGAGGCCTGGGTAGCCCCGGACCTTTCCTCTTTTCAATGTAATTGAAAGCCCTGGCTGTTCCGTTGGGCCTTTGGTAAGGGAGACTGATGAGGGTGGGGTTTTATTTACTTTTTGGCATCCTTCTCTTTCCCCTCTTCCCTTTCTGAGGCGATACTTTCCCCCTCTTTTCCTCTTCCCCCCTTTTATATTGTTTTGTATTGTTTTATATTATTTTATATAGCTTTTATATGTTTTTTTCTATATTGTAAGCTGCCCCAAGCTGCCTTGGCAGGAGGGGTGGGATATTAAATATTTTAAAATTAAATAAATAAATAAAATATTATCCAGCTTGATTGATATTGCTTCAGTTCAATGATGGCTTATTGGCAGGGTTGAGTCCCAGCCCCAGCCCATTCCATCACAGCCCAACTCCCAAACCACCCTAGCCAAGCACTCATCCCAGCCCCCATCCCAGCCGAGCATCCAGCCCAGTTCCTAGTGCCATGCCCCCATGCCAGCGCCCATTCTAACCCCCAGTCCCAGCCCCATCCCAGCACCCAGCCATCCCAGAACCCAGTCCAGCCAGCCAGTGGCTGGGGTGGTGCCAGGGATGCCAGGCTGGATTTCTGGTCAGCAGCTGAGGATGCCCCCCACTCTGGGTGAGTAGGATTTATTAATTTTTAATTATTAATGATTTATTGTTTATATTATTTTTATTATTAGTTTTTGGTTTTTTAATTCCCCACCCCCAAGGGCAGCCTGGTATGGCTTGCTGAGGGGTGTGGCCTGGAGGCATGGCTGTGGACTTGGTTTTGGGCGTGTGGCTTTAGGGGCAGCAGCTCAAGGAGTGCCTAGGACAACAAAAATCCCTAGTCTGGCTCTGGAAGCTTGGAATCTGGTCAGATGCCGCATTCAAGCTGTACTTACCCTTTAAGTGAAGATCATTTTATTCATATTATGTCTTGGCCTTGTTTGTTTGTTCAAGACTAGAGCTGAAAAGAGTATGTATTACTATCCGGTATCGCTCAGATATCCAATTAACCCGATTATTGTTTAAAAACTGGCTGGTGAAGATGAATTTCTGAAAGCATACTATTACAAAGAATCTGTTACCAAAACATATACCATAATTACAGTGTATGTTCACAATACACATTGTAAACGACAGTTACATTGTGTACAAATACAGTAACATTTCAGCATTACCTGTGATTATGTATGCATGGCCAGCAATCACTGAATACACATTTTGAGTGAAGTAATCCTAAAATTAAGATGGTACTCAGTTCTTCCTCCGGCTGTCAATCACAGGGAGTTTTATTTTCCTTTCCCTCTGGAACTGGTGAAACAGAAGTTTTTATCTCTGGTTAATATCCTTTTCTAATCTCCTCTCAGAGGGACTATCCACTTCATATTGAGGCCAACAGAAGGAATTCAGGGTTCAAAGAATGTGTATAATAGAGATGTGACAAGTTTAAATCTGTTCCTTAGGAACATGAGACTAGATTAGCAGTGTGGTCTAGTAGGCCTAGCTGGCAACATAGGAAAGAGAGCTTTGGGGAAAACTCACTGCTGGCAAATTGAAGAGATTAATGAAAGCTTAAAAGGTATGTTTAAATGGAAAAATAAGGCACAAACTAACTGGTGGCCAGGTGTGTTTATCTGGCTCAGAAGCTTTTCCCTAGAAAACGGAAAGCTGTATAAATAGAGGGATTCATTTGTACATACTATACATTCACACAATCCTCTATACATTAAAGTCACTGGGTGTTTTGTTTTCAAATATGACACTGTCTGGTTTGGCCCAATCTGACCCACCTGGCCCAGCACTGAATCCAGATGACTGTTCTGGGCCCGCCACATGTGGGGCCTATTCAGACCCTGGTGGAGTAGGCAGCCAGATGGAAATATGCACCTGGAAGAAACTGGGCCCACAGTCCAGACCCATGAACTGCTGAGCTGGGCCAGAGTGGGCAGAACAGGGCAGGCACATCTGTTTTTCCACCAACCCGGCCCTGCGTGGGGGGTTGCCATGACAGCTAGGTATGGCTGCCTATCATGGCAGGGGGCAGTACACTGACCTCAGCGTGAGGGCAGAGTCAGCTGGCTGTGTGTCATTCCCTGACACACACACACACCCAGCTGGGTGGGGCCAGGAGAACGTGAACTCCACCCCCTGACCTGACCTGGGGATGCCCCACCCTGATTTCCAGGACATGCAGCTGCTAAGGCAGCTGCACATTTTTTTTTACCCAGTGTCTCAGCTCCTATTGACTTGAATAGAGCAAGACCTGTGCCCAGAGTAATAAAAGAGATAATCGATTCGATACCATTCTTGTTTGGTATAAAATATTATTGGCATGTGTTTTGGAATACTGCAGTAAATATGAGTGGTGAAGCCTCAATAAGTCATATTATTTAGTGGTAATTTATTGATGATAATAATAATGTATGTCCATCCCCATCACTCCATCATATGTGATGCCTTCATCTGTTCTTATTGCACATAGCAGAGTGATGTGCAATAATATACTTGAGCCTCCACGTGCTTTTGCAATGCAGATTAATACTATTTATTTTCAAGCAAATGTACTTAGTGACTATTATGGTCTAATTATTCCAGGCATTGTACATAAATGGGGACACATTTTATACATGATATATTTTATTGGACCAACTTCTGTTGGTGAGAATATGCAAGCTTTTGAGCTGCATGAGGCCCTTCCTTAAGCTGAATAGACTTTATAGGCTTTATAGATGTAAGTGCATAGTTCTGACTTCTTACTTGCCTGAGGAAAGGCCTTGTGTGTCCTGAAAGCTTGCGTACTCTCACCAACAGTAGTTGGTTCAATAAAAGAGATCTTCTGAACTATTTACAAGTTTGGATGAGTTCAGGTGGGAAAAAGGTGGTAAACAAGCCCAGGGAGGAGGGGGGACAGCTCAGGAGCAGACTTCCTGTTGTCAGGTGTGGAGAGGCTTGGAATGGCAGCCTGCCTGGCCCATCACAAGTCCTCTTTGCCTTACACCACTGGCTTTGAAGGCTGCCATTGGCTACAGGCTAGCCTGCATGGAACCAATTGGGCTTGTGGAAAGGCGGGCACAGCAAAGAAACAAAACTCATTGCTCTCCTCCCTTCCAAATCCTTCTGAGCTACCCACTGATCCTTCCAGCAGCATTTTCAGAAGTGTCCCTCTCCCAGCAGTTTGTGTTTCCTCCCCAATCCATTGCCATCCTCCTCCTATTCACCCATTCCCACACATTTACCTACTTAGATTCATTTATTTACTTTAGATTAGATAGAGTTAGCAGTTATTTTTTTATTTTACCCCTCCCTGTGTTCCCTGTGTTCAATCTTCCTTCCTCCCTCCCCCCTCCATTGAATCCTTTCCCTCTCGCTCTCTCTATATTCCATCCCTGATACCCTTCCCCTGTTACTTTATTCATTTAGAGTAGCATTAGATTGATTTAGGTTTCATTTCAGTTTTATACCCCTCCTTGTGTTGTTTGTTATCCCCTCATCCCATATATATCTAGATAAAGAGTTAGATTAGATTAGATTAGAGATAGTAGATAGTTGTAGGACTTAGCTTAGTGATAGAGATAGAGATAGCGTTTAGTGACTTAGTTTTAGTGTTTGTAGAACTAGGCCTTTGTAGTTATTAGCTAATCCATTTAGTTCATAGCATTTAGAATAGTTAATAGCAGTTAGATTTAGTGTAGAGTTAAGGGGTTGGGGCATATTCTCGACCTGATATTCTGTTCTGGCCTTGAGGTGGGTGATCCGTTAGTGGGGGATGTGAGGGTCATGCCCTTGTCATGGATGGATCATTATCTCCTACAGGCCAGTCTCTCAGTGCAACTCCTCCAGAAGGGGGATGGACCAGTTAGGTTGGTCCACCCTCGGAGGCTGATGGAACCTCAGCGGTTCCGGGAGACTTTGAGGGAGTTAACCTTAGATCCGGACAGCCACTCTGTGGATGAACTTGTCCAGCATTGGAACATGAGGAGTTCGGTCTTGGCCATGTTGAGCTTGAGTTGACATCGGGACATCCAAGCGGAGATATCAGAGAAGCATTTGACGAGGCACGAGTGGACAGAAGAGGAGAGGAGGCTGTGGTGGATTGGATACGGCAGAACAGACTGAAACTCAATCCTGATAAGATGGAGGTGATGGTGGTGGGTAGGGCGAGGGAGGTACTGGCTCCCCTGGTAGGGGAGGTCCACCCTCTTGTAGCCCAGCAGGTTTGGAGTCTGGGGGTGGTGTTGGACTTGGGGATCCAGCTGGATTGGCAGGTAGAGATGATGGCTAAGGCCGCCTTCCACCAGTTGTATCTGGTGCGGAGGCTGTGTCCATACATTTCCAGGCTTGACCTGGCCACCCTCATTAATGCCTTCATCACCTCAAGGCTAGAATACTGCAATGTGCTGTACGTGGGGCTTCCCTTGTTTCTGTTTCGGAAGCTGAAGCTGGTGCAGAATGTGGCAGCCTGTCTCCTTATGGGGACGGGAAGGCAGGAGCACATAACACCTGTGCTCCATATTCTGCACTGGCTGCCTATAGCGTACCAAGCCCGATTCAAGGTGCTAGTGTTGATCTATAAAGCCCTACATGGTCTGGGCCCCCCATTCCTTGGGCACCGCCTCGCCTTCCGCACCTCAGGGCGATCCCTGCGGGGTGCCTTTTTGGAGGTCCTTTGTGTAAAGCGGGGGCCCACAATGAAGAGGGCATTCTCAGTGGCCAGGCCGAGGCTCTGGAATTCCCTCCTGGAGGGAGCCCGTCTGGCCCCAGGTCTGTTGGCGTTTCGGCGAGCCTGTAAGACATGGCTGTTCACCCAGGCCTTTGAAGGGGAGGGTGGGAGGGGAGGGGAGGGGAGGATTGTATTTTTAAAACATTGTTTTAATGAATTTAATTGTGTGTTTTTATGCTGTCGAAGGGGAGGCAATGGGGCATGTGCCAGAGTCAGAAGGGGCCATGCAAGGGGAGTGGCAGCATGCACCAGCAGCCCAAACCCATCACCACGCCCCAAGTTTTGCAGGCCTGATTTTGGGGCGCAGGCTTATGAGGGTCCCAGTACTAGTGGCACTAGGGAGGTGGTGGTTAGGCATTGCCTCCTGGCAGCATCCTCCACTGCCACACGGGCACTGCAACACCTGCATTGCAGGAGGCTGAGGCTGTCTCATCTGCGGCTGCAGGCGTAGGTGCTTCAGGGGACAAAGTTCCTCAGGGGCCAGCATTGTCCCCCATTGTAGAGGCGATCCCCCCCAGCAGTCCAGGGCTGGTGGATCTCACCCTGGATGCTAGAGGCAGGGCCCGATCCCCGGGCAATGGCAGCAGGGAGCGGATTAGCAGAAGTAGCAGCAGCAGCAGTTGCAGTAGCAACAGCTGTATCTATAGGGGGCAGGGGGAGAGTGCTGCTCAGAGTGGCAATAGAATGAGGGGCAGTCCATCTGACTTAGGGTTCAAGTACTCCCCTTCGCAGGGGGACATGCCTGAGATTGGGGAGAGTGAGGCAGACAGCAGTTCTGTGGAGGAGGTATCTGCCGGTTCTGAGGTGATGGTTGTCCCTCAGCGAGCTGTGTCGCCCCCATGTCCTTCCCCGGCTCCCAGCAGTGCATCACCCGGTGTGGGCCAGAAGGCAGGTGGGGACAAAAAACTTTGGTCTGGGAGCATTTTAAGTTGGTGTGGGCGGACGATCCTCGGGAGGCCCGGTTTAGTTTGTGTCAGAAGGTGGTGAAGTGTGGGCAGGTGCTCACCAACCTTGGCACAACTGCCATAGCGAGGCATCTCAAATCATGCTACAGTGCTGTGCTGCTAGGTGGGCAGTGGACGCTAGTGGGTTCCTGATTGCAGCGGCCAGTCGCACATCTTCATCAGCGGGCAAGCGTCCTGCTCCAAAAGCTGCCTCTAACAGCAGGAGCAGTGGCACTGCAAGGGGGGAGGAATAGCAACAGCAGCCTCGCCAGCATCAGCATCAGCAGCAGCAGCAGCAGCAGCAGCAGCAGCCTCGCCAGCAGCGTCAGAGCACCATGGAGCAGCTGGGGTGGGGGCAGCTGCCAAGTCAGCCAGTAGCTGCAGGACGTGGGAGGTGGCATGACTTTCAGGAGAAAGCCACGCGCCTATTGGGGGAAATGATAGTGGTGGATGGGCAGCCCTTCTCCTTGGTGGGGGACATGGGCTTTATGTGGCTGATTAGGTTCCTGGCCCCCCAGTTTAAGCTGCCATCCTACACCACCCTCAGTCGTACTGTGATGCCATACCTGTACCAGGCTCTAAAGGAGCGGGTGAAGGAGCAGCTGTCTGGGGCTGGAGGGCCATCACTGTCCACTTCACCAACGACCTGTGGTCCACCAGGAACACCCAGCATGCCTACCTTGCGGTAACAGCGCACTGGTGGCAGGACCGGGAGGCAGTTTTAAAGAGTGGCAGGAGGGGTCCCGAAGCAGGGTATCAGTGGGCCCTGCTTGAGGCAGAAGTGATGGATGTCCCCCACACAGCTGTAAACATAGTGGGATCCCTGATTGCCATGATGAGGGAGTGGGTCGCACCAGGTGCGGCCTTTGCCAAGGGATGTATAGTGACGGACAATGCGGCAAACATAGTGAGGGCAGTCTGCGATGGTGGGTTCACCAGCATCCCTTGTGCTGCATACACCCTTAACCTGGTGGTCAGGGATGCTCTGGGCTTGGGGGACAAGGGGATTGGGTCGGGCACCCTTAGCTCCCTGATAGAGCGGGGGAGGAAGATGATCAGTTTTTTTAACTGCAGCGTGAGGGGCAGCGAGCTCCTCCAGGCCATGCAGGCAGAGCAAGGGTCCCCAGTGCACCAGCTGGTGCAGGATGTTTCCACCAGGTGGAATTACACATTCCTGGTGCTCGAGTGACTTGTGGAGTAGAAAGCCGCCTTACATCAGGTGCAACTGCAAACAGATATTGGGGCACCTCCAGGGTACAACGGGGTGGAATGGGACATCCTCTCCCAAACGGTCTTTGTTTTGAGACCGTTCCTGACCATGACGGAGACCATCATCTCCTCCATGGCCAGCATCAGCCAGGTGATCCCTCTGGTCGAGAGTCTGCACCAGAGGCTGGATGAGATTCTCCACCCGGGGCAGAAGGGTGGCCCTGAGGGCAGGAAGCTGGGGTCAGAGGCGGTTTTCCCAGTGCAGCAGCTAAAGGCAGGGCTGATGGGGCGGTTTGCTGAGCTGCTGAAGCGGGATGAATACATGCTGGCAACTATGTTGGACCCCAGGGTCAAGGGAAGCGTGGCACAGCAGACAGCACTGTACGGGTTGTGGAAGACTGATCTGGTGGAGAGGGTCCGACAGGAAGAAAATGCTCTGGAGAGCACGCGGTGGCAGCAGCAGCAGGAAATCCCTGGGGATGGTGGGAGTGGGAACAGCCACTCCTTTCAGCCATTGGGGTCTATCCCTGTCCCCAGCCCAAGCAGTAGCAGCACCATCAGCAGGCTGAGCAGCAGCAGCAGAACCCCTATTGTGAGCAGCAGCAGCTTGTATGTGCAGGCCACTCTGGGGAGCATGGACCCATGCACAGAAGAGCAGGCAGCATGGATGAGGGCAGTGGTGGAGGTGGTGCCCCAGCAGAGCTACCAGAGGGAGTGTGACAGTGTCTCAGTAGCAGTAGAGAGCTACCTGGAGGAGGCCACTGCACTGAGCCCAGCGGCGATCCCTTGGCCTACTGGGCCAGCAAGCTCCCCGGCTCCCAGCTCCCCAGCTCCCAGCAGTGCATCACCCAGTGTGGGCCAGAAGGCAGGAGGGGGCAAAAAAATCTTTGGTCTGGGAGCATTTTAAGTTGGTGCAGGTGGACGATCCCTGGAAGGTGCGGTGCAGTTTGTGCCAGAAGGTGGTGAAGCATGGGCCGGTGTTCACCAACCTTGGCACAACTGCCATGGTGAGGCACCTCAAATCATGCCACAGTGGTTTGCTGCTAAGTGGGCAGGCAGGGGAAGTTGACACCAGCAGGTTTCCAACCCCAGCATCCAGTTGCACGCCTTCATCAGCTGGCAAGCATCCTGCTCCAAACATTCGACTGCTGGTGTTGTTCACATGGAACCTTGGGTCAGCTCCACCAGGGACCTCACCCTAGGCTTCAAGGCTCTCTGCAGTGGCAGACCCTTCTCTTCCTTCAGCCGGGCCTCTGCCGCTCCCCCACCCATGCCAGACAGCCTGGTCCACAGGAAATGCCAACTCGATCTCTTAGGACTGGGACTGACCCATGTCCAACAACTGCTGTTCACGTAGAACCGTCCTCCACTTCATCCTTCAAAGCACTTCATTGAGTATGATTGATTATTCCTACTACCAGTACCACCAATATCACTGCTGCTCTGGCATGGCCTCTGCTGCTCCCCCACCCATGCCAGCCAAGCTACTGGTGGTCGGTGGCTCCACTTGGGATCGTGCCCTAGGCTTCAAGGCTCCCCGCAGCAGTGGCCCTCTTCTGGCAGAATAGCTTGTTCAGATCCGGCGAGTAGGATGCAAGCCTGCAATGCCAAGTCATGCAGGGGTGCCAGACACCAAGCCCCAGCCGGGCCTCTGCCACTGCTACACCCATACCAGACAGCCTTGGGCGATCCACAGGGAGGGCCCGGCTCACGGCTCTTACAACTGGGACTGACCCATGTCCAACAACTGTTGTTCACATAGAACCACCCTCCACTTCATCCTTAAAAGTGTTCGATTGAGTATGATTGATTATTTCCTACTACCAGAACCACCAATATCACTGCTGCTGTGGCATGACCTCTGACGCTCCCCCACCCATGCCAGCCAAGCCAGCCTGCAATGCTGGCAAAGAGGGCAAAGAGACTGATTTCTCACTCGAGCATTCAGGGACAAATTCCATTTAAATAGAAAAGGGGGTGGGGGGTACAAAAATAGTCAATAATTCACTCCAACCTTCTCCAGAAGGATACATACATACATATAGGGCAGGGACTGGGAGGGCTGTCCCTCCACTACAGCCAGATGCTGCCACTCTAGCCCTGGAAGCCACCCTTACGGTTCAACTGCCAATGCCACCTATTCTGTAGTGTACTGTCTGTGCCATGAGTTCTGTACCCTGGCAATCCAATGTCTGATTAAGCTGCCTCTGCTGTGCCATGGGTTCTGTGCCTTGGCAAACCAATGTCTGCTGGTGGTAGTGCACGTCAGCCAGGTGCTCCTCAATCTTGTACACAGCCATAGCTCAGATGAGCTGGCAGGTGGGGGCTTGTTGAACATTACAATAGGGCGGAATGGGAGATCCTCGCTCACACACTCTTTGTGCAGCCCTGAGACCATTCCTGGCCATGACTCCTGCATCTCCGCCAGTGCCGCTCCGGATTCTGGGATCTGAACCTGACTCCCTTTTGATCAACTGAGGGCAACCGCAATGCTCTCCTGGCGCTCAGTGGGCACTCACAATGGGTTCCCCAGGGCTCACACCGGGCGGGGCCATTGGCCATTGTGAAGGCCATCCTAGCATGCTTCCCCCTCCACCATGGTCCATGGCAGAGAGAGTGCATGGTGGCTCTGTGTCAGGGGATGGGGACGTAAAGCAGTAATGTTGACCCAAACCCCTGAGAGGGAAACAGGGGGACACCACACCACACCACACCACACCACACTTGCTTCCTACTCTTGACTCGCTCTCTCTTCAGTCCGGCACAATGCAAAACACAGAGTCTCTTGCAGTCACCCACATGCTCCTTGCACTGGTCCAGGCCCACACACGTCTCAGTCAGCAGGCATTTTCAGAAGTCTCCCTCTACCAGCAGTTTGTGTTCCTCATAATCCATTTTGCCATCCTCCTCATCCTTTTTCATCCATTTCTTTTCACAAATTTACCTTCATCGCTTCATTTATTTAGACTGGGAGCCATAGAACCCTTCTCCGTTTTGGCCTTCAAAGTTCTCCAGGTATCAGACAATCATCCAGGCGAGGTTACCAGGTACTGCACCTACTAAATTTTACCATGTTGACTGGAACCAGAAGGAACTTGGAAGATAAAAACCAACATCCATCCACTGCAGGACAAACTCAGCCAGCTCTTCCTCGAGGTTACGTGATGTATCTTCCGTTATCCATGAGGGCCTTAAAGACTTCAAGTTGTCTGCCACTGCTCCACCGATGCCTGTCAGCCTGCAATGCCCAGCCAAGCAGGGGTGAAAGCCACCGAGCCCTGGCCGGTCCTCTGCCGCTCCCCCACCCATGCCAGCCAAGCCTGCCTGCAACACTGACAAAGATCTAATTCGAACAGATGATAATGACTATTTCCTACTACCACCAATATCACTGCTGCTCTGGCCGGGCCTCTGCTGTTCCCCCACCCATGCCATTTGAATAGAAAAGGGGAGGGGGGTACAAAAATAGTCAAGAACAAACTCGGAACTTCATCCAGGCAAGATTTGACAGGTGGTTTGCTACTCACCCACATGGGGTCGCCCACGTCCATATCCTGAACCCGGACGCAGTCCATGCTCATCTCTATCTTCTTGGTGGGGCTGCTGTCTGCAAGGTCATCCACAAAGTTCAAGTCAATGTGTTGAATGGAACATATGGGAGGGAGGGGCAGAAGATGGTGGCAGGCAACACAGCTCTTGGAGGGACCTTGTCTAACGTAGCCAAGGGTCTCTTGTCCTGGCCACCAACCAGTGTCCGCAGCAAACGGGTGTTCTCTAGGGCAGGGGAAGTTTGCCTGCTGCACCTTCTGAAACCGGGGGCCAAGTTGGTGAAGCAGTTGCTTTTCATCAAGGTGTCTGTTTGTTGCTGCTGCTGCCGCTGATGCCATTGGTTCTGCTGCCGGGCAATCCAATGTCTGCTGCTGCTCCACTGAAGCCTGGCAGCCTACAATGCCCAGCCAAGTAGAGGTTCCAGGCCAGCCAAAGAGCCCCAGGCCTTCTCAGCCTTTGCTCCTGGTGCTGCTGCTGGGTCTGTGACGACCAGCCATGCCCCTGCAGGCACCCCCAGGGGGCCAAGCGTTGAGCCTGTCTGCCCCGGCAAGCCGGGGTGCCAAGCCCCAAGCCTTTCCAGTGTCTTCTGCTGCTTCTGCTGGGTCTGTGAAGGCCTGCCATGCCCCCACGGGCACCCCCGGGGACCAAGTACCGAGCCTGCCTGCCTGGGCAAGCTGAGGTGCCAAGCCCCAAGCCTTCCCTGTGTGTTCTGCTGCTGCTGCTGGGACTGTGGTGGCCTGCCATGCCCCCATGGGCACCCCTGGGGGTTCTTGGAGTGCTCCAAGCCTTGCGGGGGGGGGGGAGAACTCCGCCAAACGTTTGGCAAGACCGAACTTGTTCGAACCAAACAACGAAACCTGAACTCGAATTTTCAACCCAACTTCCAAACTACCGAACATTCAAACCGCATTCTGTTCACACATCCCTACTCTCTTTCCTGCTCCAGCTTTTCCTCCTGACTATTTTGGACTGATCTTCTTATTTGACCCCTTTGGCTTGTCCATGACTACAGTTTTGGATTGCCTCACTCTGGTTGGATGCTTGATTGGTCCTGATCCTGTCACCACTATGCCTGGACTTTGCTTGATGCCTGACACTAGCATCTATACTAGTAGTCTATACTATTACCCTCTATACTAGTAGTCAGTGGAAGTGATTAATGTGTGGGCAGCAGTATGGATAACAAATTATAAGTGAGGAAGAGTAAAAGACAAAGTACTGTGTGAACACAACATGTTTCTTTATATGGTTAACTTTAAACTGCTTTAAAGTAGAGCTAGTTCAGTATGGAAATGCAAGTACTGGAATCAAAATTTCAAATTTAAAACTTCAATATTTGTCAGTATTTTAGAGAAAATTTTGAGGGGACTGTAATTTAATGTAAAACTAGCACAAGCTCTTATGTATGCAAGCCCCTAGAGTTTACTTCTGACCCTGTCATGCAATTCTGAATGACTGGGCAAAAGTCTGCCTCAGTTCACAATCTGTAAAAGGGGTTGAGAAATCTTTTCCCTTCCATTGACAACTTTGAAAATTAGCACAAGATCTGTGGGCCAGGCAGGATTTTCTCAGGGTGGGACAGGAAGGAGAAGGTCCAGATTATTTTTTTATTTTTTATTTTTTGTTTATATATTTATTTATTTATTTTTATTGCAGGATTTTTATATCACCCTAGTTGCCATACGGCGACTCAGGACGGTGTACAACAAATATAAATTATAATAAAATATAAAATCCAAGATAAAATAAATATTAAAAGCTCAGCTAATACAGTCCAACTTAAACCCTGCCCCCCACCCCCTGACCAAATGCCTGGTGAAACAGCTAGGTCTTGCATTGTCTGTGAAAAGAGGAGACGTTCCGACAGAGTTGAATCTCTGCCGGGAGGGAGTGCCAAAGTCATGGTGTGGCCACCGAGAACGCCATTTCAAATGTAGCCCCCCCCGAGAAACCCGGGGGACCTCTAACAGGGTGCCCCTGGATGACTGCAGGGGTCAATCAAGGACGGGGGGGAAGGGGGGAGGCGACCCCACAGGTAGATGGGGCCGAGGATCTATATCTTGGCTCTACCCTTATCCTTGAGTGCAAACCCTCCTTTCTGCTTCCTTCCCCTGAGTGCACTCTTTCAGTTCTTGAGTGTAAGGACTGAATCCATGGGCCAGATCCAGGAACTGGGAAGGATTCAAATAAAAAAACAGCCACAAGATCTATAGAACGGAGATCATGTTACCCTGTTTTGTGAGGATTTTTACAGCAATCCTGAACACATGGAAATCAATGGCAAAACTCCTTTGACTCAAATTGGCAAGGATTGCACCCTTCGTGAAGAATAAATTCATCAATATGAATGAACCACAGAGGTGATATTATGTTCATTGGAGTAGCAGAAGAGGTTGGCCCTTTTTACATGGTTTCAGTTGTGCAGGAATGGGTGTGTGTGCGGCAGTGTAGGCAGTGTGGGGGGGCAGTGTACATGACTGCACACCAATTCCCCACGCATCCTCATGCACGGCGCATTGACCAATTGCTCCGTGCATGGGCGATGGGTAGAGGTGGGTGGGCATGCATGTTTCATGGGAGTATGCACACCCACCCATCCGCAGTGGCAGTCACATGGGTGGCACCCACTCACGCCCATGCAGCAGACCTGCATGGGCATGAGTGGATACACCTTGTGTAAAAAGGGACATTCTTTAAAAAAATGCCTAATAGGGGAGATGAGAGTTGGTCTTTGTATTCCTCACTTGGCTTGGAAACTTCATATAAATATAAAATATTATTTCATTAAACTCTATATAACAGGGGTGGGCAAAGTTCCCGAGCCCAAGAGCCACATACCAAAATGTTCATATCACTGAGAGCCACAAGATGCATCCCATAGATTGCAGCTTTCCCCGGTTCTGGGGATGGGGCAGTGCTGCTTTTCCCAGCTGCCCTCTCACATAGAGCTCTGGCTCTGAGTAGCCTGGTGGGTTCAGGCAACAGTAATAATGACACAGGGCATGCTTTTCCTATGCCCACGTCCCACATAAGGCTCTGACGGCTGAAATGGAGGCTCAGCTTCTCTTGCTTCTCAGGAAGCTGCATGGACACCCCTCTCTCAAGGCAGCCACTCTAGCAAGAGCTGCAGTATAGGTGTCTAAGAATCACGTGCAGCTCCCAAGTCACCATTTGCCCATGTTTACTATATAAATAAAAGAACATTGCTGGTACACAAAAGGATATTTGTCAAAATACTCTAAAATGTTTGCCTCCAATAAACTATCCATGCCCAACATGAGAATTACCCCTTTTTTATAGAGTGGAAATTGGAAGAAAATGTCAACAGTCTTTCTGGCTTCACAATACAATATATCTGTAATAGCATGGTAATAGCTTCTTTCTGTGGTAAACTGCTGCTTTTTCCTTCTGCCAGAAATATTTGTTTTATCTGAAGTTCCTCAGGTAAGATCCACCCCACTGCTCTTAAAAGGTGTGGGAAGTGAAATCAATCTGTGAATTGAGGACTATATTACCTCTGCTCAGCTGCTTGCAACTGGGAGTTTTCCATTTATTTTATTTATGTATTAATTTATTTTTAAAAAGGTTAGCACAGTTTGAGATTGAGAATCTGGCATTAGTCAAACACCAGTGTTATAAAGATTTTCCTCTAGATTCAGTTTATGTATGTGTTTATTAAGGATTGTGTATCTGCTGGAAGAAGGCAACACTCTATGAAAGATGAATATGAAAATTTGATGGATTGTAGAATGTCATCTTGTACGTGAATAAAGTAAACATACATTGAAGTAGTAAATATTGATCATCTGTGGAGCATAGGCTCAGTTAGGGAAAATAACACTGTTTTAATTTTCTTAAATAAAGTAAAGGAAATCTGTGTGGTTTCGTTACACTTTTCTTTTGAATTATTACTAAACTGGAAGGAATAGGAACAAATTGCCCATTGCAGTGGACTTTGGATCTTTCTCTAATAGAGCTTGAACTACACTAGGGAATAAGACTGAGGTGCACACCAAATTAAGCCAAAGTGAGATAGTTAGCCTTCATATAATTTCTTGCTCTAGAAATAGGGATGGGCGAACAGAGCAGAGTTCGGAAATTCTGTTCGGTTCAGTTTGAAATTCGATTTCGGAAACTCGGTTTGGTTCAGTTCGGTTTGAAATTCGAGTTCGGTTCGGAAGCTCAGTTCGGTCGACCAAACAGACCAAGTTCGGTTGAATTCCGAACTTCCGAACCAAGTTCGGCCATTCAAAATCAGGTTTTTTGGTGTGTGTTGCCACTAGGGATGGACGAACAGAATGGAGTTCAGAAATTTGGTTCAGTTTGGTTCAGTTTGAAATTCGAGTTCAGTTCGGAAGTTCGGTTGGGTTGACCAAACAGACCGAGTTCGGTCCAAACTCCGAACTTCCGAACCGCGTTCGCCCATCCCTATCTAGAAAAGCCATAGCGATGGCCACAATTTCAAAGGGTGCTACTCTCACCTATTAAAGTCAAAGAAAGGCTCAGGATTTCAGTCAAAGTCAGGGTGTAATCACATGAGATGGGGCTCCTCATTGGCTCCTCTTTGGCCTGGATTGGCTCCTCTTTGGCCACCCACCTGTCTGAACAGTCACGGCCAAATGTTTGTCCCAAGTTGGGCCAGGTCAGCTGCACATGGCATCATCCCCAGAAATGCGGAGCACACTATGTGGGTTAACCTGGCCCAACCCAGAACAATAAGTTCCCATAGGGTGCTCCCATGTGAAAGGCCCTGACAGCCCCACCCACATCCAGGTCTTCCAGCACCGCTGAAAAGGCCATGGTGCTGGCAAGGATTGGGACTCTGGAGGAAGCTTCTGTCAGTCACCTGTCAGGTGCTGGACTGGTGTGTGTGTGGCCATTTTTAAATGGATTGTGGTGGCTGGGGGATGGGTGTGCGGCCACGGTGGGTGGAGATGGTTGTGCACCTGTTCCCACGGGCACACAACCATCTCTACCCACCTCCACCCATCTTCACCCACAAAGCATTGGACATTGGATCCCATTGTTCTGTGCAGCATGGGTGATGGGTGGAGGTGGGTGTAGCGCAGGAGCACTCACGTACCCCCACCCACCCCCCCACAGCATTCACACAGGCACCTCCACTGATCTCTACACAGCTAAACTGTGTGGGGATGGGTGGGGACATCTTGTGTGAAAAGGGCCTGTGTATTTACATGTGCGTGTGCGTGTGCGTGTGCGTGTGCGTGTGCGCCCCAGCTGCCCACCCATCAATTGGTGGAATAGATCCTGGGGAGGAGGAAGAGGATCAGCCCTGGTGTTCCCAGCTCCATGAGTAGCCACTCCATCTGGGGACACCAGCCTGCTCCTGCTGCCGCTGTAGTGGAGTCCTGGGATCCTGCCTGTATTTTGGGCTTCCCAGGCTACACCGGAGCAGTGGAGCTATGTGGTGGCTGCCTGCAGGTCTGTGGTGTCTGCCTGCAGCTCTGGTCTACCTGCCTGTGTGAAAACGCCCTCAGAAGGAGCAATTGTGTGTGTGTGTTTTAGAGGTTTCTTGTCCTCCCTAGCCCCTTAGGTCCCAGACAGACTCACATGCATAATGAACAATAAGAACATAACTTATTTAATGAATTCCCATTTAGACTCTAACGATCAAACCCAGAATCCCCAAACTGTTTTCTAGGAACCCCTAGCTGGAGTGCTTATACAATTACAGGTTACTACACATCTTTTAATTTTGAAGTTCAAAATATTTCCATAAGAGGGTCCCGAATGAATGCTTAGAGGTTCAGTCTCTGGGGAGGCTTTTATTACATGACCACTTCTGGTGCATGTTCCCATAGACAGATCAGAAGTTGGTGGTGCTGTGGAATCAGTTATAGGAACCTACAGCTCCATGTTTGTACTGGGAGTCAATGAAGGGTTGTTGCTTAGTGTAGCTTCTTCTGTCACTTCAGGAGTTGGGAGTAGAAAAATTCAATTTCTGTGAAGGGGTCCCCTGTGGTGACTCTATAACATATGACCTGGGAGAGGGGTGTATCTCTTTCACATGTCCATGAGTGTGTAGATCGATAAACCAGATCATCTGTCACACTTTGTGTTCTTGAAGCCCATGTACCCTGTGATGTCTATCATAATTCCTTTTTTGCTGTTCCATGCATTTAATTTCCCTTTCTTGGAGGACTAAGCCATCAGGGACTTGAGGTTTAGGTTGGGATGGACTCACAGGAACTGGAGTATGGAGACATAGGCTTATCAGTAGTTCTGCCAGACCACATCCATTGATCAAAGGTGTACCATTGTATGCTAGTAGAACCTTGTATGGGTCCTCTGACATTTTCAGATGACTTTTCACAATTTTTACCACAATCTCAAGGAACCCATTGCCCTGAGGAAAACAAGGACTAGAAGTAACTTGAATAAAACCATATTCTTTTGTAAACCTGGTAAATAGAGAACTCACAGAAGGGTCAAACTGTGGTCTGTTATCTGAATGGACTACCTCCAGGACCCCATGGCTCACAAAGATGGATTTCATGTGATTAATGGCAGTTCGTGCTGTGAAATCTTCAAGCTTGGCTAATTCAAAGTAAAATGAATAATAATTAGGCACAATAAGGTCCCACTGAATGTCTAAATTAAATAGATCTGCCCCGACCCATCATCAAGGGCACTCTGGGAAGGTAGAGGGCATGAGCCATTTGGGTTGTTCTGATCGCTTTTGTAGAGAGACAGAACAGTACTTGATCAAGCCCTGCACTTGAGAATGCCTTGGTGACCCTTGTGCAGCCTTTGGAGGATCTTAGCTTGCATACTTGCGTGGATGATATGTGACTTCCCTTCATTAACAGACCATCTTGCAATGAGATCTCAAACCGGTGTTCCCAGTACCCTGTTAGCATTCACCTCCTTCCTTGGAAGCCAAGCCAGCCCTGTTCGCAATAACTGCTAAGCTGTGCTGACCTGACCAGATATCTGCCAGCTTCTTATCTGTAGTAGGGAGTGATGCTATAACTTGTTGGATATGTGTTGAGTCTGTTGACATTTTTTAGCAAGTTCTTGGTTGCCCACCTCAGGTAGTGGACTTCTTGACAGAATGTCTGCTGCGACGAGATTCTTCCCTGGTGTATGTGAAATAATAAATTAGTCTCACCCTGCTAATCTTGATTCACTGCAGTCATGGTGAGAGGTAGGGATGGACAAACATGGTTCGGATGTTCAGAGTTCGGACCGAACTCGGTCTGTTTGGACGTCCGAACCGACGGAACAGCTCGGTCCTGTTTGGATGAGTTTGGATGAGTTTGGGGGCAGGAAAAACATCTTTCCAGGGCCAAAAATGAGTTTTCAGTTTTGATTTCGCTTCGTTTTTGTTTTTGATATTTTTGCATGTTCGGCCAAGTTGGGCCAAACCGAACTCGGCTGAACCAAACCATCGAACCAGAACTCGGGTTTCAAACCAAACGACCGAACATCCGAACATCTGAACCGCATTCTCTTCGCCCATCCCTAGTGAGAGGTCACTGGGGGGTGGGGGAGGCGGGGAGCTTTGTTGAAAATATGGATACCAGGGATTTATGATAAGGTTCTATTTCTATTTTGAGACCTGTAATGAAATCCTGGAAGCGTTTGCATGCTCAGGAGATAGCCAAGACCTCCTTAATTGGAGCATGAGTTTTCTCAGAATCTGACAACGTATGTGATGTGAATGCTACCTGTCTCACTTCTCTACCACTATGTCTCTGGTAGAGGACCATACGACAATACATCAGCCAAGACTATAGTAGATTTGTTGGGATAAAAGATAGCCAAACACTGTGCTGAGCATAGAATCCTTTTTAACTTCTCAAATACCTTATTCTGTGCTCGTCCATTCTGTGCCAGGTCCATTATTAGTGCACATCAGTTCACCAGAGGATATGTAATCCATTCTGTGTACATATTTACCTAAGAAGTTGATCATGCCCAGGAACCTTCTCAACTCCATTACATTGGTTGGCACTGGCATTTTATGAATTGCCTTGGTCTTGTTCTCACTGGCGTGTATTCCTGCACTACTGATCACATGGCCCAACAACCGGGCACTTTCTTTCCCAAACTCACATTTGATAATGTTCAATGTAAGCCCAGGTTCCTGAAGTTTATATAGTACTTTGTGTAGGTGATCGTTCTGGACCTCCATGGTAGGACCATAAAACAGGAAGTGTTCACATGACAGACTACTTCCCTCCATGCCTTTCAACAACTGGCTCATCTTTTTTTTGAAGATTTCAGGTGTGGAAGAGATCCCGAATGGTAACTGTTTGAATTTGTATCTTCCAAACAGAGTAATAAATGTGGTGAGAGATGAGGAGGATACCTGGGAGAGGAGTATCTGTCAAAATTCTGAGTTGGTGTCTAACCTACTGAAAACATGAGTATTTTGCAATTGTCCAAGAGTGTATTCAGCAACTGGCATAGGGTATTGTTTCCATTCTATACTCTTGTTGAGCTCTGAGATATCAATACAGATACATACGTCACCTGATGGTTTCACTACAATGACGGTGGGAGCGCATCAGTTGGAGGGCTCATTGACATCTCAAGGAGGTGCTTCTTCACCATTTCATTAAGGGTAGGGGGACTCGTCAAGGCACCATGAGCACAAAGGGTTTCGCATCTTCCTTAAGTTTAATTGTGTTGGGTCATTCCAGTTTTCCCAGTCATTAAACAGTCATGGGAACTCCTGCACTGGGTTTACCCCAGTGGCTTGGAACTTCACCTCATTCATTCTCTTTATTAGACCCAACACCTCGCATGCCTTGCAACTCAGCAGTGGTCATTCAAGGTCTTTGATTATGTAAATCTTTTCCCAAGATGAAGCTGCTCATTTAACAGCCCTACAGTCTGTAGAGCCCATTTCTGTGGTGCAAATAGCTTCTTGTCTGTGGGGTGTAGCTCTACCTTACTGAGAGCAGCCCTGTAAACTTTCTCAGGAATAACAGTAATATCAGAAGTCTAATGAATCATTTCTGTTTTAATATGTCCTAAGAAAACCTTTGAGCAAGGCTCCTCAGTGGAAAACTCATGGATTTGTGACTTCTCACCTGAGCAGGGGCGGCCCTTCTTAAGGCATCTGCCGCAAGTTTCATTCTTAGCATTCATTATGTGTATGCCTAGAAGCGTGATCACATCATCCACATGCATAGAATTTTACCATCTTACTCTTTCCCTTATCAATAGGGCTTCTGCCATCATGGTTTCAGGAAGGCCTGGAGTGACTCTGAGGAATTGAGACTTCTTAAAGAGTTGTTGAGCAGCTATAATGCGGTCCATATTTACTATAGAGTTAACTGACTGTTGCAACGTCTCTTGTTGCTTCTTGACACTCTCTGCTTGTCGGGCTGCTATTATGGCCTCTTCCAAAGTCAGGTTAGTATCTAGCTGTAAACTCTCTGACACCCAGTGATCATTTATACCACAAACAATCCTGTCTGTGGTCCATTTCATCATGAAACCTGCTTGCAAAGTCATACTGTTGGGCCAGGGCATATAATGCTGTAATAAAATCTTCAACAGATGTCCCCCTCCTCCAGAAACTAGGAGAAGAATGTATATCTTTCATAAATAATATTCCTTACCGGAATAAAATGTTTCTGAATTTTTTCCATGATCGTATTATATGACTTAGCCTCAACAGCAGTCAAATTGAAAGACGGAACAATATCTTCAGTCTGTGGCCCTATTAGGTATAGAAGAGAGTCAATCTGTTCCTCCTCTGGCTTCTTTTTCAGATCAGAGGCCTGCCTGAAACTCTCAAATTGGGTTTTCCATTTGATCCAGTCATCATTGGCCTTAAAAATAAATGACTCTGGGGCTGGAATCTGGTAGACTGAGCCTGCAGCACTGGTGGCCATTATTCTATAGTGAGGTAGCAAATTGTGTAGAACTCACTCTGGTTAGATTACAAGCTTTCACTACAATCCCACCGCTGCCACCATGTGTCGTTTAGAGGGTTCTTGTAATCTCCTAGCCCCTTAGGTCCCAGACAGACTCACACACAAGCCTCTGAACAGTAAGAACAAAACTTCTTTAATGGATTCCCTTTTAGACCATAATAATCAAACCCAGACTACTCAAACTGCATTCTAGCGACCCCTAGCTGGAGTACTTATAGAATTACAAGGTTACTTCATATTGTGGTCCTCTAGTCTAACTCTCAATCTATAAATAAGCTACGGATCATATCCTGATAAGCTGTGTGAATGACAATGGGATAATTTTCCTGACCTGTGTTTACAGGGAGTCAGACTTCTGTTCATAGTGGTTCCATTTGAACTTTAAAAACTGACACTATGGTGAAGTTTATCTATCTCAGCATGATTTTATGTGAAGCTCAGTCTTTTCCTCACATTACCCACATTTACCTAAGGTTAGTCAGAACTGGAAGTGAAAGGTGGACCTTGAACAGCTTTACTGATGTAAGTGTAGGCAATGGTTGAGAAAAGGCTAGGATGTGCATTGAGAAAGGGTAAAAAGAGGTTGTTAACTTTGATGTATTTTTTTAGTGTAGACGAATCCACAAAGTTGAAATACCTGTCTAAATGGACAGTCCAGGTGAACTGGTATGACAGATTGAACCTTTTTTGCCTGGAGCTATTTGCTTTAATTTGACCTGGCATATTTTCTTAAACAGTGTAAGTTTCTACTAAAAAATAGTCTTCCCATTGGGATAAAATGAAACAGTATTTTTCTTCCAAATTTGAGCTTTCATTTATAACAAAGGAAGTTTCTTTAAAAGCAAATGGTAGTTATTAATGGCCTTTTTTCCAAATAAAAGAAGCAAATTGGCAAGCAGTAACCTCCACTGTACGGCTGCACTTTGTAAGTGAAGCACAATAATGGGTACCACCGTGGGGGAAATTACAGGCTAAGAAGCTATAAATGGGAAGTTTTGAAGTTTTCTAAAACTAAGGGGGAAAGACATCAGACTTTTGCAGCTGGGGATTTGCTGGTGCCAGCCATCCTTTTGCTTCACAAACATGTCATCTGCTGGCTCCTTAATACCCTCTAAAGGTTTGATGATAGTTTTTGAAGTTCTCGTCTTCTGAAAAGTGAAGAATCAGTTGTAATTCCTTTTTGCCAAGTAGTTTCTCTTTCTAATATACTCTTCCATATGAAATCATGCTCAGTTTTTGCTGTATAAACTATTGAGAGGGACAGGAAAAGAAGCTATCTTGTATATCATGCTATACTTCCATTTTCTGTCTTGTTCTGCCAACTAGTGAATTGGTTGCTGACTTTTGTTTGCGATGGCATAATTCAGCAATCAGCATTTCTAGGCTTCTTTTGGGGGGCTACAGGACTGTGGTAAATTCTTCATGATCAGGATCTTCTTTCTCAAGAAACCTCTTAGGCTACATTCAGCTGTGCGCTTAATTTGCACAGCAGCGGCGGCGACATAGTGCGATTTAAAGCAACGCACACTTCCGGGTTGGTGTGAATGGTGCATTCACACCAGGTGCTAGTGTGCACAATTCAGCGTAATGTGAACTGTCAGAGTGTGGTTTTAAAAGCTTCTCCGAACAGCTTTTAAAACCGCACTCCGACAGTTTGCGTTACGCTGAATTGGTGCATTCACACTGACCCGGAAGTGCGCGTTACTTTAAATCACATGATGCCACCGCCGCTGCTGTGCGAATTAAGCGCACATCTGAATGCGCCCTAAGACATAGTATTCCTCTTTTGTGTGCAATTTATTGAAGAATGTGCAACTCATCACCAAATAAAACAACAGGTCTATGATCACTTTCCTGGGTCTTTTCTAAGGTGAGCCCAGAGTCTCTTCCCTTTGCACAAGTCTATCTCCACTAAGACATGCCCCTAAGTGTGCTGATCTTTGGGCTGCCAGACTTCTTTGTTCTTGCTGGAATCTTCCTTGGGATTGTAGAATAGCGCTAAAATGAAAATTTGGCTCAGATTACATCTTTGACAGATCTGGCTGTTCTGATCCAGTTGGCAAAATGCAACTGGAGTGCAATTCCATTGCTGTGAATGTACAATCCACTTGCTGTGAATATAGGTGATACCCTAGACTGCACATGTGCAAAATGATGGTGCACTACAATGAGTAAAACCAGCTGTGATGGTGACCCGCTGTGGCCTGCTTTTCCATACATTGGCCCATGAACCACCGGCACATCTGTTGAGGGGCAACCTGATGTTGACCTGGGACTGCCTGGGGCTGTGTTGGAGACGAGCCTGGGGTTCTGACCCCCAACTTAGCTCCAGGTCACAGCCCCAGCAAACCTCCACCCAATTGTGGCAAAGTGGGACACAGCAGGCTATCACATGTGATGTGGCCTGCCATGACCCGACCCGCCTGGGTCCACCCTGGTTGCCTGTCATGGTGATAGGTGGGGCTCTGGGCGCAGTATGGGGGTGGGGCTGGATGGCCACATATTCCTGCGTCTCCCTGCCCTCTCCCTTCCCTCTCTTCCTAGCTGCAGGAATGTGTGGTGAGCGGCCCGATCTGATCCGGATCATGTCTGCAGCAGCTTCCAGGGCCAGGTTGCTGTGGTAGCATGGTCACTTCTGTTTCCACCCAGTGCATCATTCCCATGTGCAGGGCACAAGATGGCAACACCCTGTACTCAGAACTTCTCACTCAGTTCTGCCATGGATTAAATCCATGGTGGAATTCCATTCAACATTCTGAAATCACAGGAAAAACATCCAGGAAGATGAAAAGACTGGTCCATTTTAGCCCTAGTCTAAACCTTTCTGCTCGCGTTTACAAAAGCTTTGCTCAGCCTTTTCAGGATGCTGTGGCCAGGACACTGACCCACTAAGAGTCTGCTCCTGGAGGTACTCATGAAAGCAGCCTTTTACACTCTATTCAAGTTGACTAATTTTTAAACTGGATAGTAGGAAGTATTTTATTGTTAACATTTCATTCACATTTTCAAAGCAGACCCCTCCACAGATTTAAAGAGTTTTTCTGGCAATAGTATCAAACTACAGCTTTTAACTTTAAAAACATGCAGTATTTAGTTCCTCTTAGCATCCCCATAAGTTTACTGCACACTGTGAGGACTGAGGATCTTGAGTGTATCAGACAAGATCAGTATGTAATGGGGAAAGTCTTTGACACCACTAGATAGTTATGCATCAAGGCCAATAAGGTCTAGGTATTCAGCAGGATGAATGGACAGGAAAACAGAAACCATGGGAGAAGGAGGTAGATGTTAGGATTTACTAAGGGATGAAAGAAAACTCAAGTGAAGAAAGAAATTGATCTGATTCATTCAAGTGCAAACTACTAAAGTGGAGGGTTATGCTTGCTGTGTATGCTTCTTTTGCCTGAAATTGCATTTAAGATACTGTGAAGTGCTGAGTTGTTTTTCTTTCCTTTCCACTCTCCCCTATGAACCTTATTGTCTGCGTACATTTTTAATATTTGGGCACGTTTCTGTAGAAAATCTGTAAGGACAAAGGGATTGCATTGCTCTCAGGGTTGCATAGAATTTCCACAATGAGCTGATTTGATTTGAATGGTCTTCTGGCAAGTTGATTTACCCTCTAAGAGTGGCCAAGCTTTTAAAACAGTTTAAATAGGATAATGGTTGGAAGAATGAGAGCTGCGTAAAATGCAGTCCAAGACTTAAGGACTTAAAATGTCTGAATTAAGCTAAACCGACATGTATCCATTGTTAGTAAATTTCCTGTAATTATGTCTGGAAATTCTGGAAGAAGAATCGGATCACCTGCCAGTTGAATGCAGAGAGGAATATTGGTTTGGGTGAAAACAGAAATAATGCTAACTCTGCTTTAACATTTCTTATGCATGTTGCAGGGCTGTATTGGTGCCCTATACAGCCCTGTAACATGCATAGGAAATGTTTAAGCAGTATTAAAGTGGAGTTAGTGTTATGCTTGTTTTATCATCATTGGACCTATATTTTAAGCTATTAGTCTTATGCCTAAGTGTTATGTGAATGGTACACAATCTTAGTTTAAAACATGTTGCACTATTAAAAGGTAGGGATGTGCGAATGTGGTTCGGCCATTTGGTGTTCAGTACGAACTCAGCCCGTTCGGATGTCCGAACCGAACGTCCGGACCGAACGCGGAAGCAGCCGAACAGTTCGGCTGCGTTCGGATGAGTTCAGATGCGTTCGGACGGGAAAAATGTGACTGGAATGTCGGGGGGGGGGGAGGCAAGCTGAGGAGCAGACTTCCTGGCGCCAGGGGTGGAGAGGCTTGGAATAGCAGCCAGCCTGCCCAACCACCATCCCCCTTTTCCTCAGACCACTGACTTCTCAGTCTGCAATTGGCCATGGGCTAGGCTGCATGGAGCCAATGGAGCTTGTGGTAAGTAACAAAAGTCATTGCCCTCCCCACTTCCAACTCCTTCTGAGCTAGTCACTGTAGAGATGGGTGAACGCGATTCAGAAGTTCGTAGTTTGGCCCTAACTCGGCCTGTTCAGATGACCGAACCTGAACCCGAATCTGAACACGAACTGACTGAACTGAACTCAATTCCGAATGTCAAAATGACCGAACAATTCAGTCAGTTCGGATCACGTTCAGGTGAGTTCGGGTGGTAAAAACATGTTACTGNGCTTGGAGTAGCAGCCAGCCTGCCGAATCAACATCCCTTTTCACCTCAGACCACTGGCTTCGCAGTCTGCGATTGCCCAAGGGCTAGGCTGCACGGAGCCAGTGGGGCTTGGGGTGAGGTGGGAGCAGAAAGAAACAAAACTGATTGCCTCCCCCCTTCCCAACACCTTCTGAGGTAGTCGCTGTTCCTGAACAGCAGATGTTTCAGAAGGCTCCCTCTCTCCCAGCAGTTTTTGTTACTTCTTATTCCTAATCCATTGCCATCCTCCTCCTATTTCACCCATCCAACCCATTTACCTCCATATTATCATTTATTTAGATTATATTAAATAGATTTAGGTGTTATTTTTTGTTTTTACCACTCCCTGTGTTCAATCTTCCTCCTTCCCTCCCCCTCCATTCAATCCTTTTCCCTCTCCCTCTTATTCCATCCCTGATTCCCTTCCCCTGTTTTAAGTTTGGGATTTATTTAGAGTAGGAATATTATTAGATTGATTTTCATTTCAATTTTGTACCCCTCCCTGTGTTCTTTGTGTTTCCCCCTGTGTAATATTGTATATATAGATATATAGTTATTAGATAGAGAGTTACTAGACAGATATACATAGTAGTTAGCTTAGTCATAGAGATAGATAAAGATACAGTGTGTTTGTAGGACAAGGCCTTTGTAGTTAATTATTAGGATATTCCATTTAGTTCAATACGTTTTAGAATAATTAATAGAAGTTAGATTTAGTGTGTATATATATAATTTATATATACCTTTAAAGGAGTGGGTGAGGGAGCAGCTGGCAAGGGCTAGGGGTGCCACCATCCACTTCGCCACAGATCTGTGGTCGAGCTGGAACGTAGTGCACGCCTACCTGGTAGTCACAGTGCACTGGTGGCAGGACCTGGAGGCAGCATTTGGCAGTGGCAGGAGGGGTCCCGAAGCAGGGTATAGGTGGGCCTTGCTTCAAGCGCAAGTAATGGACAGCCCCTACACTGTTCAAAACATTGAGTCAGTCCTGACCGCCATGGTGAGGGAATGGGGCATGCCAGGCGCATCCTTCACCAAGGCGTGTGTGGTGATGGACAACACGGCCAACATACTAAGGGAAGTTCACAACGGGGGCTTCACCAGCATCCCTTGTGCCATGCACACCCTTCACCTGGTGGTCAGGGATGCTCTGGGCTTGGGGGAGAAGGGGATTTGGGCAGACACCCTTAGCTCCCTGATTGAGTGGGCGAGGAAGTTGGCCGGTTTCTTTAACCAGAGCGTGATGGGCAGCGACCTCCTCCAGGTGAAGCAGACAGAGCAAGGGTCCCTAGTACACCAGCTGGTGCTGGATGTGTCCACCAGGTGGAATTCCACGTTCCTGATGCTCGAGCGGCTTTTCAAGCAGAAAGCCACCTTGCATCAGGTGCAACTGGTGATGGACAGCGGGGCACCTTCAGGGTACAATGGGGTGGAATGGGAGATACTGGCTCACACGGTCCTCATCCTCAAACAGTTCCTGACCGTGATGAAGACCATCAGCTTCTCCATGACCACCATCATCCAGGTGACCCCTCTGGTGTAGAGTGTCCTGAGGAGGCTGGAGGAGATTCTCCAGGGGTGTGATTGTGGCCTGGAAGCTGTCAGATAAGGTGGTTGCCCTGGTGCGGCAGATGAAGGCAGGACTGTAGGCAAGCTTCGATGAGCTCCTGAAGTGGGCAGGATCCAGATTGGCAACCATGCTGGACCCCAGGGTCAATGGCAGCATGGCACGCCAGACAGCGCTCTATGGACACTGGAAGAGTGAGCTGGTGGAGAGGGTCAGGCAGGCAGAGCAGGCTCTGGAGAGTGCACAAAAGCAGCCGCAGGATGCCCCTGGGGATGGTGGGAG
>QEPC01006482.1:376086-411026 GCA_003113815.1 Sphenodon punctatus | reverse complement strand
TATCTGACTGACCTCATGACACAGGGTGGCATTGAGAAGCTGTAAGCCTGCCAGTCAGCCTCTGTCTAGATAATCTCAGCCCGCCTATCTGACTGGCTCTCTCTCGCACGCGCTGCACAGTCTTCACCAGCCTATCTGAGTGCCCTTCCAAGGTCACAGCCTGCCTTCCTTACTGCCTCTGTTGCCATGCTGCCTGTCTGCCTGCCCAGGTTGCCAAGCTTGAACCCTGCCTCAGTCTGCCTTCTGCTCATGCCACGTTGCCTGTCTGCATGCCCACCTGCCCAGGTAGCCTAGATCAAAGCCTTCCTCAGTCCCGTCAAGGTGGTCTAGATCAAAGCCTGCCTCAGTCTGCCTTCTGCTCATGCCAGGCTGCCTGTCTCCCACCCACCCAGGTGGCCAAGATCAAAGCCTGCCTCATTCTGCCTTCTGCTCATGCCATGCTGTCTATCTGCCTGCCCTGTGGGCAAAGCTAAAGCCCTGCCCCAGCCTGCCTTCCTCTCATGACAAGGTGCCTGTCTGCCTGCCCTGGCCTGGGTGATGTGACCCACTGGCCTGGTAATCCCACTGCTGCTTTCTGCTGGTCCATGGGTGCTCTGCCCTGGTAAATCCAAATGTGCCCACGCAATCCTGCTGTTGCCATCTGCTGCTTTATGGGAGATCTTCCCTTGAAAATCCTACCATCCTGGCTCCATGGGTGCTGTGCACATGGAAATCCTGCTGTTGACGTCTCTGCTGTTCCACGTGTTCTGTACCCGTGTAATCCAATGTCTTCTGCTGCTGCCAATGCCACCTCTGATGTGGCACAGTTCTGTGCCTGTGCAATGCAATGTCCGCTGCTTCTGCCAATGCCGCCTCTGCTGTCTGTGCCACAGGTTCTGTGCTCGGGTAATCCAATGTCTGCTGCTGCTCCCAATGCCGCCTCTGCTGTCTGTGCCATGGGTTCTGTGCCCCGGCAACCCAATGTCTGCTGCTTCTGCCAATGCTGCCTCTGCTGTCTGTGCCACGGGTTCTGTGCCCTGGCAACCCAAAGTCAACTGCAGCTGCCAAAGCCACCTCTGTTGTCTATGCTGCAGTATCTGTGCCGCAGCAACCTAATGTCTGCTACTGCTGCCAATGCCAGCTCTGCTGTCTGTGCCACGGGTTCTGTGCCTGGTCAANTTGTCCTGCCCACCATTGAGTGTCCCCAGCAAACGGGTGTTCTCCATTTGCTCACCGCACCGCCTCAGACTGGGGGCCAAGTTGGTGGGGCAGTTGCTGCTCCTTAAGGTGAATCTTCTGCAGCTGGGATTCCCTGAGCTGTCCTCTAGTTACAGGACCCACTGTCAGGGTTCTGGGCCATCATTCCACTCACAGGGAGCTGTCATTCCACCACATCAAGAAAAAGCCAGCCACTCCAACCCATCAGGGTTCTAGGGCCGTCATTCCACCCACGGGAAGCCATCATTCCACAGCATCAAGAAACAGCCAGCCACTCCAGCCCAGGACCCACCCTCAGGATTCTGGGGCCTACGTTCCAGGCAGGGAGGGCTGTCATTCTACTTCATCTAGAATCTGCCACTCCAGCCCCAGGACCCATCGTCAGGGTTCTGGGGGCCGTCATTCTGCTCACGGGGATCCATCATTCCACTTCATTCAGAAGCTGCCCCTCTAGTCCCAGGTGGACGAGACCACGTGGACATTTTGGTGTCTGGGGCCATCATTCCACTCACTGGGAGCCATCATTCCACCACATCAAGAAATATCAAGCCACTCCAGTCCCAGGTGGACTAGACCAGGTGGACACTCTGGTGTCTGGGGCCATCATTCCACTCACTGGGAGTCATCATTCCACCACATCAAGAAACATCAAGCCACTCCAGTCCCAGGACCCACCGTCAGGGTTCTGGGACCATCATTCTGCTCATGGGGAGCCGTCATTCCACCGCATCGAGAAACAGCCAGCCACTCCAACCCATCCTCAGGATGCTGGGGCCTACATTCCAGGCAGGGAGGGCTGTTGTTCCACTTCATCCAGAAGCTGCCACTCCAGCCCCAGGACACACCGTCAGGATTCCGAGGCCGTCATTCCACTCACAGAGAGCCGTCATTCCAGTGCATCAAGAAACAGCCAGCCACTCTTGTCCCAGGAACCACCGTCAGTGTTCTGGGTCCTATGTTATAGACATGGGGGGCTGTCCATCCATGTCATCGCGAACCTGGCACTCTAGTTCCAGGACCCACCATCAGAGTTCTTGATCTGTCATTCCGCTCAGAGGGAGCTGTCATTCCACCACCTCAAGAAGCAGCCAGCCACTCCAGCACCAGGAACCACCATCAGGGTTCTGGAGCGTACATTACAGGCAGGGAGGGCTGTCCATCCAAGTCATCCAGAAGATTCCACTCTAGTCCCAGGACCCACCATCAGGGTTCTGGGACCGTCATTCCGCTCATGGAGAGCTGCCATTCCACTGCATCAAAAAGCAGGAAGCCACTCCAGCCCCAGGTCTCACCAGCAGGGTTCTGTGGCCTATGTTACAGGCAGGGATGGTTATACATCCACGTCATCCAGAAGCTTCCACTCTAGTCCCAGGACCCACCGTTAGGGTTCTGGGGCCTATGTTACAGTCAAGGGGAGCTGTCATTCCACTGCATCAAGAAGCTTTCAGCCACTCCAGCCCCAGGACCCACCCTCAGAGTTCTGGGGCCCACATTACAGGCAGGGAGGGCTGTCCATCCACGTCATCCAGAAGCAACAGGGGTGCTGCTGCTACTAAGTCTGCTACTGGTGCTGCTACTGCTAGGACTGGGGGAAGGGATAGATCCCACCAGCTGAAAGGGGTGGCTGCTCCCACCATCCCCAAGGGTGTCCTACTTCTGCTGTCACGCACTCTCCAGAGCCCGCTCTACCTGCCAGACCATTTCCACCAGCTCACCCTTCCAGTGCCCATAGAGTGGTGTCTGGCATGCCACGCTGCCCTTGACCCTGGGGTACAGCATGGCTGCCAACACATATTCCTCCTGCTGCAGGAGGTCATCAAACCACGCCTTCAGCACGGCCTTCAGCACTGCCTTCAGCTGCCACATGAGGGAAACCACCTCAGCTGCCAGCTTCTTGCCCCGAGGGCCACAATACTTCCCCTGGAGAATCTCATCCAGCCTCCAGAGGAGACTCTGGACCAGAGGGGTCACCTGGCTGATGGTGTCTGTGGAGGAGCTGATGGTCTCCGTCATGGCCAGGAATGGTCTCAGAACAAAGACTGTGTGAGCCAGGATCTCCCATTCCATGCCATTGTACCCTGGAAGTGCACCACTCCCCGTCACCATTTCAACCTGTTACAAGGCTTGAGAAGCCACTTGAGCATCAGGAATGTGGGATTCCACCTGGTGGTCATATCCTGGACCAGCTGGTGCACTGGGGAGCCTTGCTCCACCTGCTCCACCCGGAGGAGATTGTTCCCTTCATGCTCCGGTTAAAGAAATTGGCCAGCTTCCTCCCCTGCTTGATCAGGGAGCTTAGGGTGCCTTCCACAATCCCCTTCTGCCCCAAGCTCAGAGCTTCTCTGACAACCAGATGAAGGGTGTGTGTGGCTGGTGATGGTGAAGTCCCCCTCGTGGACTGCCCTCAATATTGTGGCCATGTTTTGTGTCACCACGCACCCCTTAGTGAAGGATGCCCCTGGTCTGACCCACTCCCTCACCATGGCAGACAGGGCTGCCTCAATGGTCCAAGACATGTGGGGGCCGCAGCATCCATGACTTCCGCCTGAAGCAGGGCACACCTATACTCTGATTCAGGACCCCTCCAGCCACTCCCAAATGCTGCCTCCGGGTCCTGCCACCAGTGCGCCATGACTGCCAGGTAGGCATGCAGCACATTTCTGCTCGACCACAGGTCAGTGGTGAAGTAGACGGTGGCACTCCCAGTCTCTGCCAGCTGCTCCCTCACCCGCTCCTTTAAAGCCCAGTACAAGGCTGGCACCACCTGCCAACTCAGGGTGGTGCACAAGGGCAGCTTAAACTGGAGGGCCAGGAAGCCAATCAGGCACCTAAACCCCATGCCCCGACCACTGAGAAGGACTGCCCATTGAGCACAATCATTTCCCCTAACATGTGCGTGCCTTTCCGTTGAAAGCCACGCCACCCTCCACGTCCTGCAGCTGCTGATGAACTTGGAAGCTGCCCTCACCCCAGCTCCTCCATGGTGCACTGATGCTTCTTGGCCTCAACTGGCTGCTGCTGCTGCACCACTGACAGCATTGATAGGAGGGACAGAACATGGTGGAACAGCTCTCGTAGGGACGTGTGGCTAGTTCTGTCCAAAGTGGCCAAGGGTCTCTTGTCCTGCCCATCAACGAGTGTCCCCAGCGAGCGGGTGTTCTCTATGGCAGGGGACATTTTATCCCCGCACAGCCTGAGATTCGGGGCCAAGTTGGTGGAGCAGCTTCTTTTCATCAAGGTCAACCTTCGCTGTTGGGATTCCCCGAGCTGCCCCTGGACATGGCTTGATGGTGCAGTGGCGCACGTCATCCCATTCCAGGGGCAGTATTGGGACGGGGTTCCTCCTCAATCTGCACTGCTGCTACTGAGGTGCTGTCCCTTCCTTCCGCTGATCATGCCACGCTACCTTTCTGCTGCTGCTGCTGCTGCAGCTGCCTCTGCTGTACCATGGGTTCTGCTACTGGGCAATCCAATGTCTGCTGCTGCTCCACCGATGCCTGGCAGCCTGCAATGCCCAGCCAAGTAGGGGTGCCAAGCCAGCCACCAAGCCTTCCCAGCCTCTGCTGCTGCCGCTGGGTTTCTGTCAGCCAGCCCTGTTGCCATGGGTACCCCCAGGGGCCAAGCACTGAGCCTGCCTGCCCGGGCAAGCCGGGGTGCCAAGCGCCAAGAATTCCCAGTCTGTGCTGCTTATGGGTCTCCGAAGGCCAGCCCTGGCACCACGGGAACCCCCAGGGGCCAAGCGCTGAGCCCGCCTACCCGGGAAAGCTGGGTGCCAAACCGAAGCCTTTCTGGTCTCTGCTGCTGCTGGGTCTCTGATGGCCTGCCATGCTGCCACAGGTTCCCCTGCGGGTCCCTGGAACACCCCAAGCATCCCGGAGATGCCAATCTCTGCCGAACATTTGGGGGGGGGGGTCTGAAGTCTGCTGGACCGAACCCACGAACCCAAACTAGGTTTTTAGTCTGAACGGTCGAACACCCAAACATCCAAACATCCAAACTCCATCCTGTTCACACATCCATTTTGGTCTGTCCTTTGAAACATCAAGCAAAATAGTAGAAACACCTTTTAAAAATCTGAGTAAAATCAGACAACTGATATTAGTTTAAAGGCATAGTACTTTGGTTCATGTAAAGATTACTGATATAACTTTATTTAACTACTGCTGTCCATTCATATTTTCTTAAGTAGAGATTTCCAATGATGTCCATTACCAGTCTGAGCACCTATACAAAGACTGAAATTCTCAAAGCCTTTAATCTAGAGTAGCTGAATTGATTTCAGATGGGTTTAACTCTATTTTAAGGAAAGTGATTTGAGTGCAGCAAAAGTTTGGGATACAGGATATAAACAGTCATTGAAAAGAATGATTTGTTAAAGGATAAATAGCTTTGAGTAAGCAAGACAAAAATGGTCAAAATAAGAAGGCTTCTTTCTCCTTAGCCTCAAATCTGAACCAACCTGGAAATTCAGAAAAATTCAATTAAAATCTTACCATTAAAAAAAAAAAACCAGTCCAAAAACAACTCACTTCTGTTCTTCCAATTTCACTTCCTGTGTGTGTCCTTTCTTTCTGGAGAAATTCAGTGATCAGCTAAACTCTTAAAATCAGTTGTGTCCTCTCTTCAGCAAGAGACAAGTTGTACCCAGTTTGAGATCAGTCACTGGGTGACTTGTTATTTTGCTCTAGTGCAATTGGACCCAAAGTTACCACATTATATTATCTGTAACAGTCTAGGGGTGTGCATGGCATTTTCATTATTACAATAACAATAACAATAATTGTCATTTTTGTTATTGTTATTGCAATAACAAAAACAACAATCATTAGTAACAAATACAGTAACAAAAATGACAATGTTGTTATCGTTGTTATTATTAGTTCTGTGGCAGTTGGGATTTGGAGGGAAAATGTGGAGAGGGAGCAGACATCTCGGAGGCCTAAACAGGATTGAACTCTTGAACTGTGCCTGTGTTGGGAGGTGCTAGCAGCCGAGCAGTATCTGATTGCTAATTAGCCCTATATTTTACCTTCTCCCTTTCCCTGTCTTTCTCCCCCCTGTACATGATATATAGATAGGTAGAATAGGTAGAATAGATATATCTATATATCTATATATCTATTCTACCTATCTATATATCATGTACAGGGGGGAGAAAGACAGGAAAAGGGAGAAGGTAAAATATAGGGTATGAGGAAGAAAAGGTATTGGTGGTAATACAATGAGGGGTAGGGAGGATTTTTGTGTGTGCAAGCATCACAGTTCTGTAAATGCAACCTGACAAGCAGAGCTTTCATAGAACAGAGAGAAAAAGCCTGGCCCTCCCATTATAAAGGGTTGCAATGCCCTCCCCCAGAGCTCCCCTGATTGGTTGTGGGAGACAGCAGGCATTGAGCAATCACAGAGTCCATGAGACTGCTGGGGCCTGCTTTATATATATATATATATATATATATATAAATAAAATAATAGTTATATAGATAATTGTTTAGGTAATATATAGATAATATAGATGATATAGATGATATATAGATAGGTAGAATAGATATTCTATCTATCTATCTATCTATCTATCTAGATATAGATATAGATATATTAGAATAGTTATATAGATAATTATTTAGATAATAGATAATTTTCCTTTTCTCATCCCGTCTCCTTTAGATTTAGATAGATATTACTTGTGTACATATATAGAAAGATTAGATATTCTATAGGTATTTAGGCTAGTCTGTTTTATTATAAACATGATGTTATATATAATGTATAAATAATAATGTATAAAATATTATATACATGATGTTATATATAATGTATAAAATATAATGTATAAAATATTATCAGAATCGATACTGATAATGATACTGATACCAAAATTAAATCTTCATTTGAAATGATTCCAAATATTAAAATATTATATACACGATATTATATATAATGTATAAAATATAATGTATAAAATATTATCAGAATCGATACCGATATTGATACTGATACCCAAAATAAAATCTTCATTTGAAATGATTCCAAAACCAATAACGACAACAACACAAATGACATTTTCATTAATAACGATAATAAAAAATGACATTTTATAATAATGAACATGACATGGGGGCTTGGTGCACACCCCTACTCATGGCATAGGTCATATGACCTATGTGCTAATCTGTGCTAATCTTAATTTAAGAAAATGTATTCTACAATTTGAGAGCTTCTCCCATCACCAGGCACTATGAAATCTGTCCTCACTAGACCTGAAACTGGTAGTGAATTTGTTATCCAATAGTACCCTCGCAGTCATTTGGGCACCCCTTCAAATCCTCCCTTTCTTCTCCCCTCCTTTTTCCTGGCTTACCAGAGTCCAAGGGGTGGGGATGAGGGAGAGGGCATGGTGGTAGCAGAAGGCAGTGGTAGCACTGTCGAGGCTGTGATGTTATTCTGGAACTTGGGGCAGGCCCAGTGTAAGGATTTTGCTTCCCTCCTGTCCGTTCCACTCCCACTCCCAATCCAGCAGCAGCTGGCTCGGGACCAGAGAGGTGGGAGGGGGAGAGCCACCCCCTTCAGCTTGCCACCTAAGTGTCTACCTGTGCTACATTTATAGTAGTGCCGACCCTGTCTAAGGGTGGCAGCAGGAAAGACATGGCAGAGGGCCTCAGAGCTCTAAGGCCTGGGCCAATCAACAAGACCCAAGCATGCACAGGTCCCAGACGTGCACCAGAAATGCCTCAGAAGGACCATTTAGTGCACTTCTGGGACCTGTGCTTGCTTCAGTTGGCCAACCCAGACATCTGAACAGGCTTTCTAGTCCTGCTGCTGCCACTGCCCCCTTCCCAGCACAATGACTCTTCATAGCTCCAGAAGATTGCTGCTGCCTCCTCCTAAGACCCAGGTAAGCCAGAAGGATGAAAGTGGAAAGAAGAGCTGAAATACGTATGGCTCCAAGTACCACTCTCATACACCACAGTACCCGATGAATCATCAGACAGACTGGGTAATGTGTGGATTCAGTGGGAATACCCAAATTTCCAAAACTTTTGGTTCTAGTCCTTGCCTCTTAAATAAATCATATAGGAACATATACATTGCTGTATAGGACGTGGAATTCTGCATTAGTTTAAGTTCCTGTGGGGAGTTTATCATCTATGCCTCTATGAGTTATATTTATTTTCTGATCACCACGAAAACACAATCGGTTTCAGTGGCATTCAGCATCAGACGGGACTGGTTCCTGACTGCATCTTTCAAAAGCTCCAGTCCCCAAACCAATTCATCCATAGTAGTCCTATAATAGGAAGAAAAGTGCTTCCAAGTGTTCATACAATGCACTAATTAGCTTTGTTGGCTGTAGCAGAGGTCCTCAAAAGCACAGAGGTCAACATTTTCAAATGTGGGCTTTTGAGGTAGGAAGCTAAATTTATACATAGGAGCCTAATTATGTATCTGATCTTGCAAGGTGCTAAACATAAACATTAGCATCTTCAACTGAAGTCAGTAGAAGGATTGCAAGGAATCTGCATGCTTATCATCTTTGTAAGTCAGGCAACATACTTGGGAGTCTAGCATAAAGTGTCTAAGTTTAGAAGAATTAGCTAGATCCAAGCTATGCTAAAAACTCTGTCACAGGCATCCAGCATATTTTTTCATGCAGCATTTGATTATTCAAACTTGGGAATGCAGCCCAGATGCCAGGTATCTTTTTTTCTAATTCTAACACCTTTCAAGCATTTTTTATTATACACATAAAATAAATATGCAAGTATAAGCGTAGATTGCTTTGTGGCAGGACTGGAGGTATCCCATTTAGGAAAGAAAAATCAGGTTTCTCTCCCACACCATTCCCTTTTTTTTTCTTGTGCTTTGCCAATTGTCACAAAGACGTAGTCTTTTTCTAGTTTTTGTTTGGCGTGTCTGAACACCAAGCCGCACTAGAAAAGGGCTTCACACTGTGATGCACTTTCCAAACAATTTAGCTACTTTGAATGTAAATTTGATAAGTGAAAGCAGCACTGATACAGCTACGGTACAGCTTGCAAAGCTGTAGGCAAGTGCAAATGAGCTACTTTATGCTAAGAACTTACACCTGTTGGAGAGGGCTTTGCTTAGCAGCAGTTTGCATCACAGGGAGAAAAAGCTGATGCTACCAGAACTGGTCCACAACAAAGCCTGTATAACTGGAGCTACTTAACCCACTGAGTAAGGCTAAAAGTGCAAATGAACAACCCAATTCTAATAGGTGCTGAACACCCTCAATTCCCTTTGTAGCAAGATTAAGGGCACTCAAAACACAGCAGGCAACATTTTGGCTGACTTTATTAATCATACTGGAAGTATGTTTTTCCCAAGTTTATTGGAAGTAGACAGTAGCTACATTTTATTATACATGTTGTAAAGCACACCTGCAGCCCTGTGACATGTATAATAAAATGTAACACCCATTTTATCAGTGTTAGAGTGTCTCTGTGAAAAGGGTCTATTTCATTCACTTTGTTACCACTGTGAGTTTTAAAGTTCTGGAATGTTAATGTGATTGCCTTGTTTTGAATCAAACACATACACATTTTAAAAAAAATATAGTACTACTAAAGTGAATGAAGTACCAAATACCAAAACCACAAAGCAATTGAATTATCAAAGCAAACATACGAAACTGCAAACTGAAGGATCCCGCTTCATATTCACTTTGCTAAAATGGATTCAAATACATCACATTTATCAAACTTGGTATTCACTTGAGATGTTTAACCTCAACTGGATATACCTTTAAATTTCCGGCTGCTTATTAAAAATAGTATCTTGGACTCTACCACCTTGTCCTGGTCAAAATTTGGAGGCACTTAATCAGTATCAAATTTCTCTCTCTCAGTTTCTCCTGTTTGCTTTTATAGTTCCTTCACTGGGTAGAAAGACCCGTGATGGCGGTGAAACAGCGTCCTGGCCTGGGGGAAATGGACACAGTCGGGTCCGGGATGCCGAACAAACATGCCCACAGTCAGGGTGCCATCCCACTGCCTGCACGGCCTGGGGAGGGCAACAAGAACCACAAACGTGTGGCCGATAACCTGCCGTGATGGGCAGCCATGGTGGGCAGCCTGACCTGGGCCAGTATGCCGGCCCAGAAATAGACATAATAGTCCATTGTAACCTGCTTTTGCCTGGTTGGGTGGGCCTTAGCCTGGACTGTGACCTCGGAGATTTTCAAAGATCACTACCCAGGCTAGCCACCAACATGCCCTAATGCAATCCCAGGCCAGCAACCAACAACGCCTGCCACACATATGAGGTCTGTGCCAAAGTGGGCCAGAGAGTGCTATTGTCATGTCTGTTTTTACCCACTGTCTATTTTCCTCCTTTCCTTCCCTCTTTTTAAAATAAATCTGTGTATCTCTGTCTTGTGCTCACTCTCTCTTGTACATTGGATACTCTCTCTCTCTCTCTCTCTCTCTCTCTCTCTCTGTCCCAGACTCACTGCCACTACGCTCCTGCCACTCTTCTTTATCTAATGGAATATTGACTTTTTTTCTACAGTTCTCCCTGTGAAGAAATCAATGTTCTGCTAGACCGAGTGAAGTGACAGCAATGTAGGAGATGCAAGCCCAACAACCTGATGCACAATGAGTTGTTACCCAAAAAACCCTGACTGCTGCAAAACACAAGGGAAGCAATCACATTTTGTTTCCTCTGTAGACAAGAGGAGATGCTCCTGTATTTCCTGGAACCTACAGAAAGCAGTTCAGGCTTAGGAGGCTAGTCTAGTCACTCAAAGAATGGGATTAAAAATTGTGCCTTCTTTGCTCTATATTCATCTGATACAAGGAACAAAAATTAAATACTATTGCTCTCTTAAAAGTCAAAGAGGATACAGCCAAGGCCAGAGGAATCTTTCAAGGGATTAGTGGGATTCTTCTCAGATTATGAGACTTTTAAAAAAATAAAATAATTCTTGATGGTGTTTCTCTCTCTTTATCTCCTTTAGCGGGTACTGGTGAATTTGTGTCTTTTTGCTGCATCTATTGGTGTCAGGCACTGTTGGTTATGTCATACAAGTTAGTAATGGAGTAATAATAGTCCAACCTGAAGATGGGTCAACTGCATCCCTGAAGCGCTGAAACTTATCACCATTTGCCCAAGTTAAATTAAATGTCATATGTCACTCTTTCACATACTATACCACAGGGGTCTCTTTCTTTCAAGTATTTGTAGCCCGCACCCTGCTGCCAAGGCAGCTCAAGGTGGTGTACATTCATAATGACTACCCATCCCCGTGAGGAGATGGACTGCTACATTCTGCACCAGCTGCAGTCTCTGGACCATCACCAAGGGTAGAGCCACATAGAGTGTGTTACAGTATTCTAATTGTGAGGTGATGAAGGCATGGATGAGAGTGGCCAGGTCAGAGTCCGAGACATATGGCTGAAGCTGCTCTACCAGATGCAACTGGCTGAACGCAATCCTCACCACAGCTGCCACCTGGGCATCCAGGTGGAGATGTTAGTTGAGGAGCACCCCCAGACTCTGTACCTGATGGACCAAGGGGGGATGAACCCCATTGACGATGGGGGCAACCAACCCCTTGACCCCTCCCACCAACATCACCTCCATCTTGTCAGGATTCAGCTTCAGACAGCTCACCTCATCCAGTCCCCCACAGCCGCCAAACACTAAGCACCGAGACTGCCGGGCCTGGATCAGCTGAAAATGAGAGGTATAGTTGGGTGTCATCAGCATATTGATGACACCAAACATCAAACCCTCTCACACTTTGCCCAAAGGCTGCATATACATGTTGAACAGAAGAGGGGACAGAATAGAACTCTGTGGAACTCCACACATAAAGACCTGGGGAGACAATGAACACTCCCCCAGCACCACACGCTGAGTTCTTCCTGCCAGGAAGGAATGGAACCATTCAAGAACAATCCCTCCCACCCCAGCTCAGTCCCGCAGACAAGTCACCAACGTCTTGTGGTCAACTGTGTCAAACACAACTGACAGATCTAACAGGATCAAAAGGGTCAAATGACCCCGATCTAACTCACGGCTAAGGCTGTCATCTAAGGCCACTAGTGCAGTTTCAGTGCCATACCCTGGATGAAAGCTGGACAACGAGGGATCCAGAAAATGGAAATGGTTCAAATGCCCCTGAAGTTGTTGAGCCATCACTGCTCAATAACCTTCCCTAAAAGGGGAAGGTTAGAGACTGGTCATTAACTGGCAAGGGAATCAATGTCAAGTAATGGTTTCTTGAGCAGAGCCCATACCACATCCTGTCACTCTGCCCTCCCGAAGGGAGGCATTGACCACCCCTGCCAGCAATGACACCAGTGTCTCTCGGCCGGCATTGACCAGTCAGGATGGGCATGGATTAAGTTCACAAAAGGTAGCTCTAACCACCCCAAGGACATTTCCGCATCAGTAGACATCACCCACTGAAACAGTGGGTACGTTGCTGGTGTGGATGGTCAATGCTTCCTTGTGGGAGGGAAAGTTACAGGAATCCCTTAAGGGGGCTTTGGTCTGGCCCCTCCTCAAGAAACTATCTTTGGACATTGACTCCCTGGAGAGCTATAGGCCTGTCTCTAATCTCCCCCTTTAAAGGAAGGTTATTGAATGGGTGGTGGCTCATTAGCTGTAGTTAGGCGCACCTGGATCATATCAGTTTTCTAGATCCCTCAGAGTTTGGTTTTCACCCGGGTTATGGTATGGTGATAGCACTTGTGGCCTTGGTTGACAACTGCCGAGTGGAACAGGATAAGGCAATTCGACCCTTCTGGGTCTGCTCGATCTCTTAGCTGCATTTGATACAGTGAACCACAAGGTGTTAATGACTCACCTGCGCAACCTGACCGGGTTGGATAAAATGGATTTGTAATGGTTCTAGTCCTTCCTGGCAGATAGACCAGGTGGTTCTGGGAAATTGTACATCTTCTCCCAGGGCTCTCCCATGTGGGGTCCCACAGGGTTCCATCTTGTCCCCCCTCTTGTTCAGTGTTTATATGCAGCCTTTGGGAGAGGTTATTCATAGATGGGGAGTTTGTTGTCATCAATATGCTGATGAAATGCAACTGTACCTGTTCTTTTCATCCAACCCAGGTCCTGCGGTCTTGGTGGTGTCCTGGTATTTGACAGCTGTGTCTGTCTGGATGAGGTTGAGCCAATTGAAATTGAATTCCAACAAGATGGAGGTTATGCTCATTGGCGAGTCTGGGGTTCTTGATGAAGGGGTGTTTCCTATTATTGATGGGGTTTGCCCCATGTTGTCATCTCAGATTAGGAGCCTGGGGGTGCTCCTGGACCCACAGCTGCTTCTGGATCTCCAGGTGCTGTGGCCAGGAGTGAATTCTGCCAGCTACATCTGGTGAGGTGGTTCCACCCCTACATCTCAGATTCTGACCTGGCCACTGTCATCTACGCATTTGTCACCTCAAGGCTAGACTTCTGTAATGTGCTCTATGTGGGGCTGCCCGTGGTGATGGTTCAGAAGTTGCAGCTAGTGTAGAATGCTGCGACCTCTCTGCTTATGGGACAGGTCACAGGGAGCACATTATGTCTTTCTGGGAGGCAAATTAGATCTGTGAGGCAAGACAGATGTTATATTCCTGTCCCACTTAATGGGACAGCAATGGGACCAGGAAGATGGTGAGGTGACTGGGAATCAGAGGGCCCCTGGTCTTGGTTTGCTGTTGGTAAATACGAGGTTGTTAGTCAATAATTCAACTACGGTCTGGGAGATGATCCTGGACCAGGCGGATGACTTTGTATGAATTATGGAGACCTGGCTGGACACTGAGTCAGGACTTATTCTGACTGAACTTGTTCCAGCTGGGTACTCTGTACAGCATCAGCCTCGGCTGGGGGGCCAAGTTGGGGTGGGTGGGGGTGTGGCCATTATTTTTAAGGATACATTATTCTCTGTGAGGAGATTTCCTCTGAAAACTATCATGGGTATATAGGGCCTTCATCTGGTTTTGGATTTGGATGGAGACAGAGTAGGGATACTGCTGATATACCGGGCACCCACCTGTATGGCAGTTTCCCTACCCACACTGACTGAGCTGGTATCGGCGGTGGTCTTGTGGTCCCCCAGGACTGGGGGACTTCAACATCCATGCCAACACTAGTCTTGGAGGGTCAGAGCATGAGTTCATGGCCGCCATGGATAACATGGGCCTGTCTCAGAGAATGGTGGGCCTCACACATGTTGGAGGACATACCCTGGACATAATATTTTGCACAGGACTTGAGGCAATGGATCCGTTAGTGGGGGAGGTGTCATCAGTGCTCTTGTCATGGACGAACCATTATCTCCTCAGGGCCGGTATCCTGGTGCATGTCGATGCCCTGGAGGGTGCAGAACTGGTTAGGATGGTTTGCCCCCAATGACTTATGGAACCTGGAAGGTTCCAGACCACTCCAGGGGATGTTTCCTCTGATCTCAATGGCCACTCACTTGATGACCTCGTGACCATATGGAATTCCGTGTTGGTGGAGGCCATTGACTGGGTGGCTCCCAGACGTCAATCGCCAACAACACAGGTCCCCAGGGTATATGGAGGAGCTGCGGTGGATGAAGTGGGAAGGCCGGCCATTAGAGTGATGGCGGTATCACTCATGTACTGAAGTTGACTGATTGTGGCATAGAGTCTGGTTGTGCCTCATTGCATCCGCTAAGTCCCGCCCAGTGGAGATTTTCCAGGTGATGAGGGGGCTGGTCAGTCCAGGCTCCCTCTGCCTGGATTTAGAGTCATCAGATTATTATTATTATTATTATTATTATTATTATTAGCATTAGCATTAGCATTAGCATTAGCATTAGCATTAGCATTTATATAGCACCAGCGATGTATCTGGTGCTTTACAGAGAACAAGATAGACACGGTTCCTGGCTGAGAGCTCATAAACTAAAGAAGACAGGGGGAGGGCAGACAGGGAAGGGGGAACAGAAGGAGAGACAAGGGATGGAACATTCATGAGGATGCAGGAATTCAGGTACACGTTCTTGGCTTGGTTACAGAAAATTGGGAGTTTGCAGCTAACAGGTAGGGGATAATCCTGGGTGGGGATGGTTAGCAAGAGTTAGGAAGGGTGGAGCAGAAGAGGTGGGTTTTGAGGAGGAACTTGAAGGTACGAAGGGAGGGTGCAAGGTGGATGTGGGAAGGGAGGGAGTTCCAGGCATGCTTGGCAGCGAGGGAGAAGAGACAAAGGTAGTTGGGGGATCAGGGGAGGTGTGGGAGGGTGAGGGAGGGGATGGAAGAGGAGCGGAGTGCTCAAACAGGGGTTTGGGGGGAGACCAGGGCAGAGAGGTAGGGGGGAGTGAGGTTGTGAAGGGCTTTGTAGGTGAAGACAAGGAGCTTGTGTGGAATACATTCAGGACGAGGAAGCCAGTGGAAAGGGGAGAGGTTGCACATGGTCAAAGCGACGGGCTGGGTGGATGATCCTGGCAGCAGAGTGTTGAACAGAGATGAGGGGAGAAAGGTGAGAGTGGGGAAGGCCAGCAAGAAGGAGGTTACAATAGTCGAGGCATGAGATGTCTAGGGCATGGATGAGCATTTTGGCATAGGAGACAGACAGAAAAGGGCAGATCTTAGCAATGTTGTGGAGGGAGAAAAGGCAGGATTTTGCCACGGAGTCAATGTAGGGTTTGAAGGTAAGCTGCAAGTTGAAGATTAATCCCAAGCTACGGGCTTGTGGGGACAGGGAGGATGGAGTCCGTCAATGGCAATTGACAGGGAAGAGGGAGAGGAAGGATTGGGAGGGAAGATCAGGAGTTCAGTTTTCGCCATGTTCAGTTTGAGTTGGCTTTGAGACATCCAGGCGGAGATATCAGAGAGGCAGTTGGTGAGACGAGCTTGAACAGAGGGGGAGAGGGAAGGAGTGGAGAGACAGAGCTGAATGTTGTCAGCGTATAGGTGGTACTGGAAACCATGGGAGGCAATGAGTTTGCCTAGGGAATGGGTGTAGATAGAGAAGAGGAGAGGGTCAAGGACAGAGCCTTGGGGAACTCCGACCAAGAGGGGCAGGAAGAAGGAGGGGGAGGAGTTAGGAAGAGATACATTGAAGGAGTGGTCAGAAAGGTAGGAGGAGAACTAGTCGAGGACAGAGTTGCGGAATCCCAGGGAGTGAAGCGGTTCAAGCAGGAGCGAGTGGTCAACAGTGTCGAAGGCAGCAGAGAGATCAAGGAGGACAAGAATAGAGTAAAAGCGATTGGATTTAGCCACAAGAAGATCGTTGGTGATCTTAGCCAGCACGGTTTCAGTGGAGTAAAGGGGGAGGAAGCCAGATTGGAGGGGGTCAAGGGAGGAACTGGCAGAGAGGAGGTTGAGGCAACAGGAGTAGACAACCCGTTCAAGGAGCTTGGAAACAAAAGGGAGAAGCGAGACAGGACAGTAATTAGAGCATTCAGAGGGATCCAAAGAGGACTTTTTGAGGCTGTGGGAGACAGTGGTGTGTTTAAAGGCAGAGGGGAAGGAGCCAGTTGAGATGGAGAGGTTGATAATGTGCAGGAGGGGAGGGATGGGCAAACAGAACAGAGTTCGGAAATTCGGTTCGGTTTGGTTTGAAATTCAAGTTCGGTTCAGAAGTTCGGTTCAGTCGACCGAACAAACTGAGTTCAGTCCGAACTTCCAAACTGTGTTCGCCCATCCCTTTTCCCCATTTTTTTTGTGTACAGAACAGAAGCAGGTACTAATAGGATTGCCACCTAGGCACACCCTCAAGGAACACTCATGAAAAATACATGTTGCAGGACTGGTATTGGCACCTTAGACATCAGTGCAAGCCCTGCAATATGTATTCTCCATAAGTGTTCCCCCAAAATCTGCATAGGTGGCAACTCTAGGTCCTAACCACAGAATAGTAATCATTACCGGTTCTCCCCCTACCCTAACCATGCTCAACTCCTCACTAGGGCAGAAGTGGCAGCAGTTGTTACTGCACCGCCATTCCATTTCAAGAACGCAGCACTTAATGTGTCTTGCCGCCGACTTCCCCTCAATATTTCCACGATTCCGCCTTACCTGCTGCCAGCATCTGCAGATGTGGCATGTCTGTAGTTTGTGAACACAATAGGTTTTATCCCACCTTCCGCCACTGAGTGGGAGTCCCTGATGCATCGTGATGCTGAATAATAGATCATTGAATGAATGAACTTAGGGTGACTCTGACTACCTGTTTCAGAGTCTGCTGCAGGGGCGTAGCCACCATGGCACAGGGCGGGGGGTGCATTTGCACCCGTGTCCTGCCCTGGGAGGGGGCCGGCAGCAATCAGGGCCGGCCCCAGGCATATGTAACATCCGCGGGAGCCGGAATTCCTTCTCCCGAGTCCTGGAGGAGTCTCTCTTGCACCACTGGCATCAACAGCTCAGTTGTAGCTCTGCAGTGCTGCAACATGGGTGGGGGAAGAGCCCCCCCTGTCCCCTCCTTCGCAGAGAATGTTGCTGCCTTGTAAACAAAGTTCTTCTTCAAGGGGCTCCTTCGATTCTCACAAATGGGAGAGTGTACCATGCCTAGAAAGTGGCGGTGGGGGAATTTTCTAAAAAAATGACACTCCATTCAGGTTGGATCTACAACCTGGGAGGGGGGTAGCAGGCAGGGGGCAGCCTGCTCTGGGGGGGTGTCCCTTAAGCTGGGGGAGGGTTGGTTGTTCAGTGCTGTCTCTGTTAGAAGGATGTAGAGATCCTCCCGCTTCCCTTTGTGATCACCGCATAGAGCGAACTGGGGGTGCAGAGCAGCTACAATGAGGCAGAGAGCCATCCCAAGAAAGGGGAAGAATTTGTCATTGGCACCCTAATGCACAAGAGAATTCACAGAAGAACAGGGATTCCCCCTACCCCCTCCATACCGTGGATCAGCATCAGGAGCCAGGTGCTCACTCACTGCTGCTGCTGGGACTGGGGATCCCTGCACTCTAAACAGGACAGAGACTTGTGCGCATGGCTCCTGATGCTGATCTAGGGGATGGGGGGATTTATTATCCCACCACAGGCAGCTTGGGGTGGTACCACAATGAAATTAGAAAAACAAAAGCAGTCTCTCACCCAGAGGAGAACCACTGACCACATGTTAGAGGTGCAGGAAACTGGGAGGGCAGAAGCAGGGTGTGACGGGGAGGGTTGTTAAGGGAAACACAGACCCAGCCAACTCCCCACTCTGCACCTGCGTCGAACGAGACTCTCGGGGGAGAAGGGTGCACACAGACTTGAGAGTGGAAAAAATACCCCTCAGGTCTCGGTGTGGTCAATATCCTATCAAGGAAAGGGACCTTATCATCACAGGGGTGAGGCACGTCGCAAGCTGTGTGTGCAGCCCTTCTATAAACCCCCCAAGGGGGCACGGCCCCTGCTTGTTCCCACTCGTGTCTCCACTCAGTCGTGCAGGGGTTAACACACCACGTGACAGGGAATAGTGGTAGGCAAGGGGGAAGCACCCACGGGCAGTTGTGTGGTCAGGGGGAAGAACTCCACACATACACAAGGGGGCCGGAGATGAAGTGCTGTAAGGGCGGGGGCCCGCAGACAACAAGGGCTAGTGCCCACACCCACGCTCCTACCCCTCCCACGCTCCACCCCCCCACTGGTCCAGTCACTCACTCAGCCTCGCACCAGACACTCTCCTTGCAGTCTCCACTCGCTCGTAGTACTCTTTTCTCAATAATCCTTCGTGCACGCCTTCGCTCCCAGGGCCAGTTTCACTGTTCGCTGGCACTGAGGAGCTACGTCGTCGGCTCTATATACCCCAAGCCCCGCCCCCTTTGCACGCCTGCAAGCGCGCCGAGCGACGTGGTGCCTGGTCTAGCTCCGCCCCCTGGCCCGTTGTGGGCTTCGGCGTTGTTGTGCTGGCGGGGCCTGCCTCGTGCTCTGTCTCCACGCTTTGGGCCTCGGATCCCTTCGGGAAAGGTTGTTCTTGGGTTTTGGCTGCGGGGGTACCTGATCGCCTTTCGGCCCCTGCGGGCGGTGGGCGGTCGCCTTTCCTTGTTCTTCGCGCCCCAGCCCTGATACAGGGCCGCACAGGGAAGGCAGTGGTTAGCATAGATCATGGTATGTGTTGGTTTATGTACATTTTCAGTAACATTGAGGCTGGGTTAAAAAAAGTTCCAAAGTTCCATGGCATTCTATGAAAGACCATAGACGACACCTCACAGCCTCCTGGGCAGCTGGCACCCCACAAAACAGATCTCCAGACAGTTGGCATCTGCATCATATGCCAACCAGACACAGGGCAGTGACCACCCTTCCCAGCCTTTCCAGAGGAAAAAAACAACCAGACAGGCGATAACCCCAGGCATAATGGGGCACCCAGCATCACAGAAGACAGACTGAGGCAGGCAGAGGAATGCTTTCTACTTCAAATTAGAGATGGGCGAACGTGATTCGGAAGTTCTGAACCGAACTCAAATTTCAAACTGAACTCAAATTTCTGAACTGAACTCAAATTTCAAACCGAACCGAACCAAATTTTTGAACTCCGTTCTGTTCGCCCTTCCCTAGTGGCAACACATACCAAAAAACCTGGGTTTGAATGGCCGAACTTGGTTAGGAAGTTCAGAATTTGACCGAACTTGGTCTGTTCAGTCGACCGAATCTAACTTCCGAACCGAACTCAAATTTCAAACCAAACCGAATTGAACCGAATTTCTGAACTCGAATTTCAAACTGAACCGAACTGAACCGAATTTCTGAACTCCATTCTGTTCGCCTATCCTCACTTCAAATGTCCCAAATTCCAAGAAGTATGAGAGAATTTGTAAAACTAGAAGGGATCAAATACTGTGTCTGACCTTGGGCAGCGGTCAATATTGTGCTACAGAGTAACCTTCCATTAGAATCAGGAGTGTATCTATAATAGATGTAGTATTTTCACCAGGGCTCACAAACTGGGGCGAGGCTCGCTCCCTGATGTTGCTGCACCTCCTGGTGCTGGAATGATCTGGGGGCCCATTCCACCTTATACACCATTCCTACCGAGCTATGCTCCTTGATCAGGAACAGGCCGTGATCTACAATGTGTACAGAGGTCTGATGCCATCTTGGGGGGGTGGGGGACTTTAATTCTCACCTGTGGCAGATCCCGAAAGGATCTTTAGTCTTGTGGCCTCACCCTATCACAGAATCAGAGAACTGAATCCCGGGTGAGGACTGGCAGGGAAGCTGCCGGTGGGGCAGGATCAATGCCCGCTGTGATTTGTTTGTGGATTTTTTTGCGGATAAAATTACTCAAATCCACCAGTTTTGACACAACATTTTTAGCAGTAGGTGAACCAGAAGCATTAGAAGCCCCGTCTTGTCCTGTTTTGTGGGATGAATTTAAGGATGTGTTGCCCTCAGATATGGGGAATGCTCTTGGGAAAGTTCGAGCCACTTATTGTGAACTAGATCCATGCCCATCCTGGCTGGTCAAGGCCAGCCGGGAGACATTAGGGCTGTTGCTGACAGGGCTTGTCAGCGCCTCCCTTGGGAAGGGCAGGGTGCCAGACTGTCTCAAGGAGGTTGTGGTGTGGCCCCTGCTCAAGAAGCCATCATTGGACATTGGCGTCCTGGCCAGCTATCGGCCAGTCTCTAACCTTCCCTTTTTAGGGAAGGTTATTGAATGGGTGGTGGACAAGCAGCTGCAGGAGCATATGGACCAGATTCATTTTCATTGATCCCTCGCAGTCTGTCTTTCAACTGGGATATGGCACAGAGACTGTGCTTGTGGCCTTGGTCGATGACCTCTCCCATGAGTTGGACCGGGGTCATTTGAGCCTGTTGATCCTGTTAGATCTCTTGACTGCATTTGATACCATTGATCATGAGTTGTTGGTGACTTGGCTGCGGGACAGGGCAGGGATTGATGGGACCGTTCTTGAATGGTTCTGCTCTTTCCTGGCTGGGAGAACCCAACGTGTGGTCCTGAGTGATTTTTCATCTTCTCCCCGGGGCCTCACGTGTGGAGTCCGGAGGGTTCTATCCTGTCTCCTCTCTTGTTCAATGTGTATATGCAGCCTTTGAGTTTGGTGTATGGTGCCATCAATATTCTGATGACACCCAGTTATAGCCCTGTTTTTCATCTGACTCAGGCCCGGCAGTCTCGATGCTTACCCACTGTTTGACAGCTATGGGGGATTGGATGAGGGCGAGCCACCTGAAGTTAAATCCCGACAAGATGGAGGTGATGGTTTTGGAAAGACTGGGGGAGTGGTTGCCCCATTATTGATGGGGTTCATCCTCCCTTGGTATCTCAGGTCTGGAGATTGGGGGTGCTCCTGGACCCGCAGCTCCACCTGGATGTTCAGGTGGTGGCTGTGGCGAAGGGAGCAATTCGGCAGTTACATCTGGTGCATCGACTTCTGCAGTATGTCTCAGACTCGGATCTGGCCATGATCGTCCATGCTTTTATTACCTCGAGGCTGGACTACTGTACCACACTCTACATGGAGCTACCCTTGGTGCTGGTTCGGAGACTGCAGCTGGTGCAGAATGCAGCGGCTCATCTCCTAACGGGAACGGACCGACACAAGCACATTACACTGGTGCTTTGCTCTCTGCACTGGCTGCTGATAGTCTTCAGGGCCCAATTCAAGGTGTTGGTGTTGACCTTTAAAGCCCTAAAAAGCCTGGGCCCAGCCTATGTGCAGGACCGTCTCACCCACCGGATTCTGGATCAGCCCCTGCGGTCAGCTAGGGGTGCCCTCCTTGAGGTCCCCTGGGTTTCTTGGGTGTCAACCTTGCGGAGGGCCTTCTCTGTGGCCACACCGCAGCTGTGGAACTCCCTCCCATCGGAAGTCTGCCTGATCACCAACCTTCTCTCTTTCTGTAGACAATGTAAGACCTGGCTGTTCCGCCGTGCCTTTCCCGAGGGAAATGGGCTGGGTGGGTTGGGTAAGGGTAGGGTAGGGGGTAATTTGTTTTACTGTGGGGTTTTTACTGTATTATTGTTGTTTTTTAATCTCTTTTAATATGTTGTTAGCCACCTTGAGATGCTTTTAGCAGGAGGGAGCAGCATATAAATTTTATAATAAATAAATAAATAAATCTGGTACTCTGGGTTCTGCACTGGCTGCCTATATTCTTCCGGGCTTGATTCAAGGTGCTGGTGCTTACCTATAAATCCCTAAATGGCCTGAGCCCTACTTAGTTCAGGAACCATCTCACTTCATGGGTACCTGGGTGGCCTTTGCAGTCATTGGGGGATGCCCTCCTGGAGGTTCCCTGCTATAAACAGGTGGGGACAGACAGGCGGGCATTCTCGGAAGCCTCTCTGGTGCTGTGGAACAACCTTCCAGCAGAGATCCACCTCAGCCTGAATTTTCTTACATTCTGCTGTCAGTGTAAGACCTGGCTCTTCCAGCAGGAATTTGGTGGAAGGGAGGCTTAGGGTAGGTTGGGAGGATCTATTATGTTTTTATTCACACCATTTGTATTTCTATTTGTATTTTTACTATTTAATTGCTTATTTATGAATTTATATTGTTATTTTTTGTATGTTCATGTATTTTATATGATGTAAGCGGCTCCAAGCTGCCTGAAGCAGGAGGGAGAGGGGTATTAGGGATGGGAAAACGCGGTTCAGAAGTTCAGAGTTTGGACTGAACTCAAATAGTTCAGTCAATCAAACCGAACGTGTGAACTGAACTCGAATTTGAACGTTCAGTTTGGATGTGTTCGGTGAGTTCGGAATTGAATTTCCATTGGTTTCAATGGAAAACACATTGTCAGCTGTGATGTTTTTGTTTTTTATGCTATGTGGCTGGAATTTGGAGTGCCTATACTTCCAATAGAAAGCATTATGTGTACCAAAATCCAAAATGATTGGTTAAAGGAATCCAATCTTAGAAGCAGTTGAATTATTGTATTTTGCAATATTCTACATATACATTCTTAGCTGTAACTTCTTTGCCTCACATATAATGTAGGTGAACTTGTCCACTTTATACCCCTTCCCATATTTAGTGTCTTTGCCAAATTTCAGAAGGATTGGAAAAAAGGTCTTGGTGGTATAAGCAATTAACATATAAATGTATGTCTGACTATAACATCTTTGTAGTCCAACCAGTGTACATGAAATTTGGCAGACCTATATATTACACTTTCATGATCATCTTTTCCAAATATCAGAAATATTTTATAAAGGGTCCCAATTTTATATGCCTGTACAACATAGGTAGAGAAGGGGCCTATGCCTGGGATTCTCTTATGTCACTGTGGTATAAGATCGGTTTGTGATGCGAATTCGCCAACAGAAAAGTCAACCAAATAGCCTCATTCTGTGCTGGGACCATCCCAACATATCTCCCCCACTTGTTTCTGGGAAGTCAGAAGCATCTGTTTAGGAAAGTGTCAATAGAGATTCTCTTATGTCCTCTGTCTCAGTGCTGCAGGATGTGATTGTGATGATAATTGGCCAGCCTGGATGTGTTTAAACTATGTCTCCTGTCTGCTGGGATGCTATCTCAGAAGTCCCAGTTATGTTGCTTATGCCCGCCTCAGGGCCGCCCCCTATGCCCACCTTGAAGCCACTACCAATTGGTCCTGTAAAGCTAGAAGCTTGCAGTAATGTGTTTGGCCATTGAATGTGTCTGTCAGTCTTTGGGGTTGTTCCACATCCTTCCTCCTACTGTCTCTCTCCCCCTGCTATGCAGGGTGCCTGCCTCTGACTGGCACTGAATATGCTGATATTCATCTGAATAATGATCTTCACAGGACAACATCAATTGATTATATAATTGGGTCCCTTTATCAAAATCTCCTGTACATTTGGTGAGATGGCAGAAAAGATATTTGATACATTCTTTCCAAATATTCTGTACACAGAATGGAATATCAAAATGTTACAGCTAGAAATGTATTTTCAGGTTAATGTCTTATAGCCTTGGAACCCTTTATCCACTCTTTCTGAAAATTGGCAGAACTATTAAGCATATGGAGAGACATAATATGCACAAGTTTCATGAACATTGCATTCAAGATAAATAAGTTGTAGCCATGAATGTGTATGGAGCTTTTCTTAAAATTACAACATTCAATTGCTTCTGAAGTCAGTTCCCTTTATCTAATCATTCCAAAGTTTGCTACAAATAGTGCCCTCCATTGGGGATACAGTTTTCCCAAATTTCATCAAAAATGAATAAGAAATAAAAATGTTATAGCCGGAAATATCTTTTTCAGTTTTTTCCCTTTATTTCAAAAAACGAATGTCATTTTCAGTTCCTGATTGCACCAAACTAAAGACCAAACTAAGCTTGACTGAATTGAATATGAATCTGAACTGAAATTTTGACTTAAACCACCAAACAGCCAAACATTCAAACCTGGTTCTGTTTGCACATCCCTAAGGGATAGAATTTATAAAATAAATAAATATAAATAAAAAAATAAATAAATAAACTGATCCCACAAAACTGGACAAGGTGCGGCATTCATAACCTCTGGTTCTCCAACTGTTCCAAGTGCAGCATCAAAGTCGTGGTAAAAATGAGTGATTTTATTGACAAAATAGTCATCAAATACATCACAGCGAGCACTGGAGGACTCCAGTTCCAGACAAAGGGAGGCCGGACTGACCAGCCCCCTCACCATCTGCAAAAATTAATCTGGATGTGTCTTCATGGATGCTGAGAGCAGTAAAGAATCCCTTCTTTACTTCATGCACAGGTACCACATAAGCTTTCAAACTAGCTCTATGCTGCAATCTGTTGGCTTCAGTGCAAGTCCAGCACCACCATCACTCTAACTGCTGCCCTTTTTGCTTCAGTCATCTCAGATTCTCTGTAAACCATGGGGACCTGCGCTGCTGATGCTCAGGGAGAAGATGCCTGGGAGCCACTCAGTAGATGGCCTAAGAAAGCAAGGTGCTCCAAAAAGCCACAAGGTCACTGAGTGAGCGATCATCAAGATCACACGGTAATTCCCCAAGAACATTCTGGAACCTCTCTGTTCCATAGGTCTCCAGGGGCAGATCATCCTAACTGATTCCACACCTTTCTGGGGGAAGACACGCATTGGCCTGAAGGAGGTAATGATCTGTCAATGACAATGTCTCCAATACAATGTCCCCCACAAACGGATTCCCTGCCTCAAGGCTTGTGCAAAATATCAGGTCAAGGGTATGTCCCACATCATGTGTCAGGCCCATGATCACCTAAGACCATCCCATGGTTGCCATGGTGGCCATGAACTCATGCTCCGCTCCCCCAAGACTGGCGTTGGTGTGAATGTTGAAGTCCCCTAAGACTACTGTCTAGAGGTTTGCACCAGGGGCCTATGTCATTTTCATTTTCATGTTTTCATATTTGTTATTTACATCTGTCTTTTTTGTTTTCATAAATATCAAATTGTTGTTTTCATTTTTGCTTTTGTTTTTGTTTTCCATTGGTTTCAATGGAAAACACTTTTACAGCTGTAGCTTTTTTATTTTTCACTATATTTGGCTGAAACATGGAGAAATCATACATACAATGGAATTCAGTATATGTACCAAATTCCAAAAAGAGGGGATAAAGGAGTTCAATTTTAGAAGCAGTTGAATTAATTTATTTTGCAGAAATCTTCATATACATTCTTAGGTGTAACTTCTTTGCCTCACATTTAATGTAGACATTTTTTGTAAGTATATACCCCTTCACATATTTAATATCTCTCCCAACTTTCAGAAGTATTGCTTAAAGGGTCCTGGTGGTATAGGCAAGTAACCTATAACTGTATTTCTGACTGTAACATCTTTGTAGTCCAACCAGTGTACATGAACTTTGGCAGGGCTGTATAACACACTTTCACAATAATCTCTGCTAAATTTAAGAAAGATGTGATAAAGGGTCCCAATTTTATATGACTGCACAGCATATGCAGAGAAGGAGCCTATGCCAGGGATTCTCTTATGTGACTGTGGTATAAGATCGGTTTGTGATGCCAATTGGCCAGCAGAAATGTCAACCAAATATCCTCATTCTGTTCTGTGACCATCCCACCTTCTCTCCCTCATTTGTTACTGGGAAGTCAGAAACATCTATTTAAGAAAGAGTCATTGCCAACAGAGATTTTCTTATGTCCTCTGTCACAGTGCTGCAGGATGTGATTGTGACGATAATTGGCCAGCCTGGATGTGTAAACTATGTCTCCTGACTGCTAGGATGCTATCCCCAAAGTCCCAGTTATGTCCCTTATGCCCGCCTCAGGGCCACCCCCTATGCCCACCTTGAAGCCACTACTGATTGGTCCTGTAAAGCTAGAAGCATGCAGTAATTGACCAGTGAGTCAGTCTTTTTGGTTGATACAAATACTCACTCCTACAGCCTCTCTCCTCCTGCCATGCCAGTTGCCTGTCTCTGACTGGCACTGAATGTACTGCTATTTATCTGAATAATGGTCTTCAAGGGGACAACTTCAATTGCTTATAAAATTGGGTACCTTTATCAAATTGTCCTGTAGATTGTCAGAGATGTCAGGGAAGGTATTCTGCTACATTCCTGCTAAATATCATGTACACATGCTGGAATATATAAATGTCACATCTGGAAATGTATTTTCAAGTTAATGTCTTATACCATCTGGACCCTTCATCCAATCATTCTGAACATTGTCAGTTGTGTTACACTTGTGAAGGGACAATATATTTCTAGGTTTAATGGAAATTGGATGGAAGACAACGACGATGTAGCCATGAATGTGTATGGAGCTTTTCTTAAAAGCACAACATTCAATTGCTTCTAAAATCTGTTTCCTTTATTGAATTGTTTCAGAACATGGTACATATAATACTCTCCATTGTGGGGAAAAACACCACAAATCTCATTATAAATGAATAAGAAACAAAAACGTTAAAGCCAGAAATACATTTTTCAGTTTTTTCCCTTTATTTTTTTTTTAAATGTCATTTTCATTTCTATTTTCATTATTATTATTTTTCATTTTCGTTATTGCAATAATGATAATAAAAACAACAATTTTTGTTATCGTTATTGTAATAACAAAAATGACATGTGCACCCCTAGGTCTTTGGGGACTGCAAAGCTAATATGACATCAGTTCCACTAGAGCATGTAGAGATGCTGCAGTACAGGTCAGTGCATGGTATACTAGTAGAATCCCCAATCTGTCTCCAGGCAAATCAACCACAAGATGGAGGACCTCAATACCTGGCAAAGTTTGCACCAGAGACCTCCTAAAGGACCAAGAATCCCTAAAAATAATGGCTACACTGCATCCACCCCACCCCACCCATCCCTCTGGCAGTGGCTGATGCTACACAGAGTACTAAGCTGGAACAAGATCATAGATCAGCCAAGGTAGGCCCTGATTCAGCATCCAGCCAGGTCTCCATGATACACGCGAGGTTGACTGCCTGCTCCAGGATCAAGTCCCAGACCATTGTTGATTTATTTTCAACCAACCTCCCATTGAACAGCATCAGACCCAGGCTAGGGGCCCTCTGAACTCCCACCACATCACCAGCTGCCTGGGGGAAAGCAAGGGGAACACCTGTCCTTCCTCATAGATTGAATGAACCCCCCCCCCAAGGAACCATATCTCCCCCGTCCCATCATGACCCCAATGACTGTGGACCTTCCCTCCCCCCCCCCCTGGAAACTCTCTATGACTGTCCTGCTGTGCAGGTGAGGGAGGCCCTCCCCCTCAACCCCCCCACACCCTCCCCTCTCACAGGAGGGTATGTAACAGCTCTCCCATAGGGATTGACCCCCCCTCACTGGAGGAAAAGACCCTCCCACCCTAACCCAGTCCCCCCGCCCCTCTTTCACTAGGGGAGCAAGTCATCCCTCTCCTATATATTAAAACCCCTAACACTATATATTTAACACCCCTACAATCTACACATCACCCCCCAAACAGTCCCAATTCCCAATTTTCAGCAGCTAAAAATACCCCACCCTCTGCAACAACTGGCTATACAATCCCCAGAACACCCAGACATCACCAAAGGGTCACACAAAAGGACCCTTTTGCAGTGGCTGTTTGTCGCTGTCAGAAGACGTGCTGCTTTAGGTCCTGCTGCCCCACCCAGCCGGAAGCACGAGAGGGGATCCCTGGCCCTGCCCCCTCTCCTTCTGTCACAGGGGAGGGGTGATGGAGCAAACAGGGGCTTCCCTCATCCTTGTACCTCAGTTTTCCTCACTCCCCCAGTTTTCCCCAGTTTTTCTCACTCACCCTTTATTGTTGTTATTGTTATTGTTTTGTTATATAGCATTTTCCATGTATACAAGTGTTTTACAATCCTTAGCTAGGTCTCCCACACAACAACCCTCAGAGTTGGGCTATTATTATTCCCATTTTCCAAATGGGGAACAGAGACTGAGAGCTAATGACTTGCTTAAAGCCACCTGGTGAATTCATGGGGAATCATGGCTAAGTTCAAAGCCCGAATTGAACTTAGCCCCCCAAATGTAAAGGACAGGGTGTGCTGAGGCAAATCCACTGCCTCTATCCCCCCCCCTTACTTGGGGTGAGACAAGTCCAGCAGCAGGAGAAGATATGGCAGGTAGCAGGAAAGGCCTTTGCTGCCAGGGGGAGTCAGGCCACAGGAAAGATCCTTGTTGGCCGCATGTGGCCCTCAGGCCATACTTCTTGCAGTCCTGGAGTAGACCGACAATTAAAAACATCAAATTAAAAGCACCTTAATACATAACTGAAAACTGCAGGACAGTATTTGTCTTCAAATACAATAGCCAAAAGGGGCTTTCTTGTTGTTTGTGTTTTATACAAACCCAAATGCAAGCCCTAGTTTTATGTTTTTATTCTTACGTTGTTGTTTTATCCTGTAACCTGCCCTAAGCCTTTGGGGAAGCTCAGAATGTAAATTTAGATAACTTGGGATCTGAACTCTTGTTTGTCAGGTCCAAGTCTTAGGGGCACTTTCCCACGCTACTTACGGCACACAATTTGCCTCCAAATAAGAATCCAGAACGGAAAGCATACGTGGGGTTTGTAACACAGGACCAAACCCCCACCCCCATGTATTTTTGCCTCAATCTTATGGGGGATTGAGAAGCTGGATTTCCCAACTCAGCAATCCCCCACCAAAAAGGATTGCCAGGAAAAATGCATGGGAGAGGGGGCGGTCCCATGTTACAAACCCCCCATATGCTTTCCCTTCTGGCTTCTTTCACGCAGGCAAATTGTGTGCAGTAAGTAACATGGAAAAGCGATCTAAGATGTAACACCTCACTCAGCAGGTTGCACTGGCTCTCTTTCAAGTTACATGCCTAATACGCAGGCTTCATTCACACCAGACTCTTTTCCCACCTGTACTCTTTGTTGTGGGAGTTTCCATTCCTGCATTTCAATTTTTCACACGTTCCCACCTGCACTACAATAGTTCCCTCCCACTTCAAAATTTAACATGGATACTACCATGAGTGTCCTTTTCCCTATTATCATCAATGCATTTTTCACAGACAGACAGTGGGGATTCATCCCTTGAGCAGGAAAAATAACTTCTATTCCACCCCCACCCCCCGTGCCAATTAATCACTTCACAGTATACAGGAAACACAGAAGACGGAGTTAGTATAAATGTCAAATTTTACTTTTCCAGCTTAGCTTTTGGGACTTGAGCCTGTCGGGGCAGTCTATGGAGGGTGGGTGTCTAACGGGGTTCTCTGAGGATGGGAGGGCTTCCGCAGCTATTGGGGTTGTTACGGGTCAGGGGAGATATGGTCCCAGGGGGAGGTATGTTCCATCAGCGAAGAGGGGGCAGTGCCTTGTGCCCATTCCCCTCTCGAACCCCCATGCAGGTGGGTTGTGGGTCGAGGCCCAGGAGACCCCAGGCCTTGGTCTGGTGCTGCTGAACGCGAGGTCGGTTGTCAATAAGTCATCTACCATCCGGGAGTTAATCCCGGAGTGGGACGCCGACCTCGTGTGTATTACAGAGACCTGGCTGGACAATGAATCGGGTCCTATTTTGGCCGATCTTGTTCCGGCTGGGTTCTCTGTGCAGCATCAGCCTCGGCTGGAGGGAGGGGGGGGCGGTGTAGCCATTGTTATCAAGGATGCATTGTCTTTTAGGAGATATCCGGTGCAGGCTCCACCAGGTGTTGAGTGTCTCCATCTTGTGTTGGATTTGGCCGGGGACAGATTAGGGGTGCTGCTGGTGTACCGTGCACCCAACTGCCCGGCGGCATCCCTACATGCTCTTGCTGATCTGGTGTCAGATGTGATCCTCCGGACCCCTAGATTGGTGGTCCTGGGGGACTTTAATATCCACACTGACACCGATCTTGGAGGAGCGAGGCATGAGTTCATGGCCTCCATGACAACCATGGGCCTGTCCCAAATCATCTGTGGCCCCACACATGAGGAGGGACATACACTGGATTTGGTTTTCTGCACCGGCCTTGAGGCGGGGGGTCAGTTAGTAGGAGTTAAGGGGGTAGAGCCTTTGTCATGGTCTGACCATTACCTCCTTAAGGCGTGCATCCTGGCACATGTCAACCCCCAACAGGGTGCAGGACTGATTAGATCGGTCCACCCCCAGAGACTTATGGAACTGGATCATTTCCGGAATACTATGGGGGAGTTTCCCCTGGACCTTGACACCCACTCAGTCGATGACCTCATAGCCTTCTGGAACACCTTGTTAGCTGAGACGATTGACAGAGTGGCTCCCAGGTGTCCGCTGCCCTCCCAAGTCTCCTGCAGGTCTCCTTGGTTTACTGAGGGCCTGCGGTGTTTGAAGCGGGAGAGCAGGTGGTTGGAGCAATGGTGGCACCGGACTCATGAAAAGTATGAACGATTGCAGCATTAGAGCCGTTTAAAGGCCTATGCTGTGGCGGTGCAGGCAGGAAAGAAGCAGTTCTTTGCTGCCCTCATTGCATCTGCAAAGTCACGTCCAGCAGAGCTTTTCTGGGTGGTGAAAGGCTTGGTCAGTCCTGCCTGCCTCCGCCTGGATCTGGAGCAATCCAGTGACTGCTGTGACCGGTTTATCAAGTACTTTGTAGATAAGATTGCTTGCATCCGCCACAATTTTGGTACCGCAGTTATTGCAGAGGATCATCTTGGGGCTATGGATGCCCCGTCCTGTCCTGTTTTGTGGGATCAGTTTCAGATGGTGTCACCTGCCGATGTGGAATCCTTGTTGGGATCTGTTCATGCCACTACTTGTGAACAAGACCCTTGCCCAACCTGACTGGTGAAAGCCAGCCAGGAGACATTACGGCCATTGCTGGCTGGGGTGGTTAGTGCCTCCCTTCGGGAGGGCAGGGTGCCTGAATGGAATGCCTGAAGGAAGCTGTGGTTAGGCCCCTGCTCAAGAAACCATCTCTTGACACCGATGATCCTGCCAGTTATCGGCTGGTCTCCCTTTTTAGGGAAGGTTATTGAGCTGGCTGTGGCACGGCAGCACCAGGAACATCTGGAACGCACTGGGTTCCTTGATCCCTCTCAGTCTGGGTTTTGGCCTGGGTATGGTATGGAGACTGCATTGCTGGCCTTGGTTGACGATCTCCATCTGGCGCTGGACCAGGGTCGTCAGACCTTACTGGTCCTGCTAGACCTTTCAGCTGCATTTGACACAGTCGATCACAAGGTGTTGGTGACTCTCCTGTGGGATCGTGCTGGAATTGATGGGACGGTCTTGGACTGGTTTAGTTTATTCCTGTCCGGGAGAACTCACCGGGTGGTCTTGGGGGAGTGTAAGTCTTCCCCCCGGGACCTCACGTGTGAAGTCCCGCAGGGTGCTATTTTGTCCCCCCTCTTGTTTAACATCTATATGCAGTCGTTAGGGGAGATCTTGAGAGGATTTCAGGGCATGCACTTCATCAGTATGCTGATGACACTCAGATCTACCTCTCTTTTTCCATTGACCCAGGCCATGCAGTCTCTTTATTTTCCCAGTGCCTGTCGGCTGTGGGGCTTGGATGAGGTTGAGTCATCTGCAGCTGAATCCTGACAAGATGGAGGTGATGTTGGTGGGTGAGGGCCTGGGAGGCCTGGGAGTGGCTGAATCTCCTCTTGTAGAGGGGTTCGCCCTCCCATGGTCTCTCAGGTATGGAGTCTGGGTGTGATCAGCGATTCATGGCTGAGTCTGGAATCTCAGGTTTTGGCCATGGCGGGGAGTGAGTTTCGGCAGTTACATCTTGTCCGGTGGCTTCGGCCATATCTCTCAGACTCTGATGTCGTCACAGTCATCTATGCCTTCATCACCTCGAGGCTGGATTACTGCAACCCACTCTATGTGGGGCTGCCCGAGAAGATGGTCTTGAGGCTGCAGCTGGCACAGAATACCACATCCCATCTCCTTACGGGGGCAGGCCACAGGGAGCGCATGACACCTGTGCTCCGGGCTCTGCACTGGTTGCCTATAAAGCACCGGGCTAGGTTTAAGGTGCTGGCTTTGACCTTTAAAGCCCTTCATGGCCTGGGCCCTGCTTATCTGCAGTACCGCCTCAATCCCCATGTGCCCGTGCAACCCCTGAGATCATCCGTGGGAGCCTTTTTGGAGGTTGCCACTGATGTTACATCCTTTTCGGTGCCTGCCCCTGTGCTGTGGAACTCACTTCTGGAGGAGGCTTGGTTGGCCCCCGGCCCCCCACCCTCTTGTCATTTCAACGTTTGTGTAAGACCTGGCTGTTCCACCAGGCTTTTGGCGAGGGGTGGGTGGGTAGGGTGGGTGGATCGGGGAGGGGCTGTTGTTGTGCTTTTCTTAAAATATATATATTTGGTTCTTCAATCCCTACTTCCATTAAAATGTTATGATTTGATAAAAAGAAAAAGCAGAAACAGTGAAATCATTAGCGATTCATTGACACCTATTTTTAATCACATAAAAATCAGTTGATCATTCTCTGAGTTCAATTAAAACAATACTGGCTCCATCTGAGCATCATAACATAATAGTCTCAAGTTATCTGGTTTCTTTGCAAACTATTCCTCCTATACTTGACATAACTTATAGAGAACGTACCAGTTGCTTCTTATTTTAACTAGCTTTTATTTTTGCTTTGTTGTATTCCTGTAAATTATTCTCTGTGCCTGCTGAGAGTAGAAAAGTAAAATTTAATGTTTTTTTAAAAAAGTTCAACTCTTATTTATGTAACAGGCACAGTATATAACGAAAGTAAGTGGTTATATGGTGCCTTTCATCTTCAAAGCATTATACACACAGAGGCTAATTACATTAGCTGCCTGGGGAACGCACAGAATGACCTGAATCCTGCCCCCAGTCAATGGGAGTGTTGCTACTGAGTTCAAAGGGGAACAGAACTGAATCTCATCCATAGTATAACTAGTGTGTACCAAATGAAGCAACCAGCCTTTGCTTTTCATCTGCAAGCTTCATGGTATGAAGGAGTAGCAATGCAAAAGAGGCTCTTAGATTTGATTTTAAAAACTTTCTAAAGTTTTTTCTAGGGACTCAGTGATTAGAAATTAGAAGTAAAGTGAATGCTGTTGCTGACAGGTAATAGAAACAGGTGAGCATCTGATCAGTTGCAAGAGACCAAAGAAAATGCCAATGCCCATCACGTATACAAAGTGCCCTACTCTGTGTGTGTGTGTGTGTGTGTAGCATGTTCGGCTGTTGGCGAGGTGATGCCTACCGCAAAGCCAATGTTATAACTGAGGACTACAAGTAGGCACTTAGTAGCAACTTGAATGTATGCTCAAATTTTTCACACAGTCAACCCACTATGCTTTCTCTGTGTCCAATGAAATGCCACACCCTCCAAACTGCATCCCTAGGTACAGGGCCATAAGTGGCCAAAACAGTCTTAACCAAAACTCTGATTCCAAACATACTTTACTAGGCTTCAGAATCTGTAGGATGTGAATTTATATTCTATTGAGGCCTAACTTTATCACCAGCTGAATCTAAACCTTGGATCTGAGAGGAGATGCAGACCCAGATTTTGTGGTTGGTATCTCTCTGACATTTTAAATTCCAAGGTTTGGTGGGGGGTATATTGCCATCTTTTAAATAATGAGAGTCACTCAGCTGCTCCAGACATAATGCCTCTACACAGATCTGGACAAATATTTGGGGTTATGTTTGGTTGCATTTTCACTGAACTGCCAGCATTTAGCTTTGGGAAAAAAATCTTAAATGCAAAAGATGGTTGAACTATTTTCTTTTCCCTGTCTTCTATTTGTTATATATTTACCACAAGATGGCAGCATTTCAGAATATTACTGTTACATGCAAGTATGTATAATGTAGAGCTGAAACGAGCAGCAAAACTTTTACTCGCAAGTAATTTTTCCATCTCAATCATTTCTCAATACTGCTATGATTTCTCTATTCTTGCAATAGCACAAGATATTTTCCCAATTTACAAACTTTCCATTTACTGTATACTGCAAACCAAATACCATTCATTTACCGCTGACTGCACTGCTGAGGGCACCGTTTTGCTTCCGGATCTCTGTCTGTTCGTTGTTTCCGCATTTCTGAGCCAATCGCTGTGTAAAAAGCAGGCACGGGAAAACCGGTAAATCCGGAATCCGATAATGCTGGTACCGGGTGTACCGGCATTATCGGATTCGACCCGGTAAATCCGGTCTGGTTATCGGATTCCGGCTACTGGATTTTTTTACATTGCAGCCATTTAAAAATGGCTGCAATGTAAAAAGCCCCATCAAAAAAGGTAAAAAAAACAAACCCTCCCTGAGTCCAGGCTGCGCGGGTGCAAGGGGGGGACACCCCCCCGCCCACCCTGCCCAGCCTGGATTTTTGTTTAAAAAAAGAACCCACCCCCCCGCACCAGCGGCCGCAGCATCCCCGCAGCCGCCGGTGAGTATAGACCCGATCCCTGGGGGGGGGGG
>QEPC01006482.1:362045-375726 GCA_003113815.1 Sphenodon punctatus | reverse complement strand
GCTGGTGCTGGGGGGTGGGCTCGCCTCTCAGTCTGTTTTTAAACAAAAATCCAGGCTGGGCAGGGTGGGTGGGGGGTGTCCCCCCTTCCACCCGCGCAGCCTGGGAGGGGGAGGGGGGAGGAATTAATTTATTTCATTGATTTCAATGGGGACACAGTGCCCCATTGAACTCAATGAAATAAAACCGGTACCGGTATACCGGATTTAATCCGGGAATCTGGTTCTTTGAGAACCGGTAACTGGTAAATCCGGTAGCCGGTAATGGGCCCGGGGTCCCACCTCTAGTAAAAAGTCCACCCCTTAACGAGGTTTTAACATACAACAACAATTCTGATTGTGGACACTGGAATGGAGGTGCTGGAGTTTTTTAAAAACTGTGTTTGGGTGGATGGGGGTGGGTCTTCCCAAACACAGTTAAAAAAACAAGTGCCTTCATTCCAGTACCCCCAATCAGAATTGTTGTTGTATGTTATTCCCTTTCCTTTGACCACTCTGCACTGAATTGCAGCTTTCTAAAGGAATCTGATTTCCAGTCAACAAGTGACAAGGAAGTACAAGGGGAAATGACGTGCAGAGAAGATAGTATTACCTCTCAGGATTTGAAATTGATGACAAAGTGATAAATGGCAGAGCAGTAAATGGAATACTGGTAAGCAAACTATTGGTAAATGAAGAAACAAAATGTCAATTGAGACATTACTGAGTACTGAAAGTTTCTCAGTTCAATCGAGCTGGGATCAAGAACTGGAATTTCAGTGGGAATTCCCATTTTTGCAAAATCTCGTTTCAACCCACAGCTCGGTCAGTCATCTTTGTGAATGCATATAGAAGCTTCAGTCATGCGCCTCTGGGCATTCCCATGTGATCAAAGACATGTCCGATTTGCATGCGCATCTGCTCTCTGGGCCTTCAAAGGATGCATTCCTGCATCTGTGAAAGCGCCCATAGCCACATTTTCAAACTCTTCTCTGCAGCCATGAAAGTAAGAAAACATTTTTTTCCCCAAATGAAAGCTGAAATTCTCACTATTTTACTAAGTGTCTCCAAACCAAACAAAATTGCCTGCTGTATGTTGTATAGCAACTGTAGCAAGCTAATTCCTTGTTTTGGTTACTGGGATTCCTGTAATGTCATCCTTTCCTGATTTCACTGGTCTTCTGGTCTTGCAGATGAGTAGTGTTAATGACTAGAATCCAGGCTCACCAGCTCTTCCTCAGTGAAGATGAAGCAGGATGAATAGGCAATTAAGACTCAGTAACATATTCAGTGGTGGCTGGTGGACTTTCAGTCCGGGGTGGTGGTGGTGGTGGTGGTAGGGAGGGCAGCACGGAAAGGTGGAAACAGGGAGTGTGGATGAAAGGGAAGCCATGGGGTGGGGAGGGAGTGGAAGGAAGCCAGGAAGAGAGAGGGAGAGAGGTAGAAAGAAACAGAGGATGGGTGAGGGGAGGAGGAGAGTCTTGGGGGAAGGCATAGAGGAAGCAAGTGATTGTAATTGGGGTGTATGGCAGGGAAGATTAGGAGGGGTAGAAGGGGGACATGGAGGAAGTCAGGGAAAGAAAGACCTGAGGTGGGTGGAGAGAGGGGGGCGGGCAGAAACATAGAATGGTGGAGGCAGGGAGTAAGAAATGGAGGGGAAAGAGACAGGAGGGAGGAAGAGTAGAAATGAAGGTAGGATTACTAGAAGGTAGAGATGTTCCCAGGGTGGCTGTGGGAGCTGCTCCAGGAGCTTGCAGAGTAAAAGCAACACATGGCACTGCCCCCCAGTATGGGCTACCTGTGTGGTGACCAATAGGGATGGGCGAACGCGGTTTGGAAGTTTGGAGTTCTGACCAAACTTGACCAGTTCAGTCGACCGAAACGAACTTCCGAACTGAACTTGATTTTCGAACCAAACCGAACCGAATGTCCGAACTCGGCTCTGTTTGCCCATCCCTAGAAGATAATATTCTATTTAGTTCAATGGGGTTTGAATTTCTGAACTTTGTTTGGAAGTTCAGAGTTCAGACCCAACTTGAATAGTTCGGTCGACTGAACCAAACTTCCGATTCGAACCGAATTTCTGAACTGAATTTCTGAACTCGGTTCTGTTCGCCCATCCCTACTGACCAAGAAATCTGGGTGTTCATGTATGGGTGGCACCCATGTAAATCCTGTGGGGGTGTGCACTCCCTCACACACGCATACACACCCATCCCCACACACAGAGGAACCAGCAAAAATGAGGGTGCCTCCATGCATGGGGATAAGTGGAGGTGGGTTTGTGCCTGTGTGCACCAGCACCCACTGGGAAGGCTTGATGTTTGGCACCCCAACTTGCCCAGGCAGGCAGGCTTGGTGCTTGGACCTTGGGGGTGCTCGTGGTGGCATGGCAGGCCATCAAAGATCCAGCAGCAGCAGCAGCAGCAGCAGCAGCAGCAGCAGCAGAGACCAGGAAGGCTTGATGATTGGCACCCTGGCTTGCCCGGGCAGGTAGGCTTGGCACTTGGCCCCTGAGTGTGCCCGTGACACCAGAGCTGGCCATCTGAGACCCAGCAGCAGCAGCAGCAGAAGAGACCAAGAAGCCTTAATGCTTGGCACCCTGAGTTGTGCCCATGGCATCAGGGCTGGCCATTGGACACCCATCGGCAGCAGCAGCAGGAGCAGGAGCAGAACCCATGGCAGTAGCAGCAGCAGTCAGATACCTGGATGAAAAGCAACTGCTGATCCACCAACTTGGCCCCCAGTCTCAGGAGGTGCAGTGAGAAAACGTCCCCCACCATAGAGAACACCCACTTCCTGAGGATACTGGTTGGTGGGCAGGACAAGAGACCCTTGGCCACGTTGGACAGGACTGGCCACATGTCCCTCCAAGAGCTGTGTCACCATCTTCTGCCCCTCCCATATGTTCCATTCAACCCATCGACCTGAGCTTTCTGGACGACCCCGGGGATAGCGGCCCTACCAACAAGATAGAGATCAGCATGGACTGCATCCGGGTGCAGGATACATACATGGCGGCAACCCCATGTGGGTGAGAAGAAAACCACCTGTTATATCTTGCCTGGGCTTTGGTCTCCAGCACACTTGGAGCTGCCACTGGCTGTTCTGGTGCTCGTAAGTTGGGCAATGGGGCATATGACAGAGGCTGTGCCAGTGGAGCAGCAGCAGCAGGCATCAGCAGCAGCCCGGGCCCATCACCACGCCCCAAACTGCATAGGCCTGATTTTGGCAGTCAGGCATCAGAGGTTCCCAGCAGTGGCACTAGCCAGGGTGTGGTTCGGCGGTGCCTCCTGCCAGAGTCATCCACTGCCACACAGGGCACTGGAAGGCCTGCACTCCAGGAGGCTGCATCTGTCTCCTCTGCGGTGGCTGCAGGAGCAGGTGCTTTGGGGTCAGATGTTACTCCAGGTCCACCAATATCCATGACCCCCATTATTGAAGTGATCCCCAGTAGTCCAGGGCTGGTGGATCTCACCCCGGCTGCTAGAGGCAGGTCCCGATCCCCGGCCAATGACATCAGGGAGAGGAACAGCAGAAGCAGCAGCTATAGGGGGCACAGAGAGAGTGGCAGAAGCATGGTGGGCAGTTCATCTGCCTCAGGGTCCCAGTACTCCCCTTCACAGGACATCACTCTGATTGGGGACAGCGAGGCAGACACTAATCCCGAAGAGGAGATGTTTAGTGCTGTTCTTCCCCTCCCAGCAGTGCTGTCAGCAATGCATCACCTGTTGCAGGTCAGAAGGCAAAAAATCCTCAGTCTGGGCAGGGCGCATTTTAAGTTGGTAGAGGCGGATGATCCCAGGGAGGTGCAGTGCAGTTTGTGCCAGAAGGTGGTGAAGCATGGACAGGTGCTCACCAACCTTGGCACAACTGCCATGGTGAGGCACCTGAAGGGATGCCACAGTGCTCTGCTGCTAAGTGGGCAGGCAGGGGCAGTGGATGCCAGTGGGTTTCCGACTGCACCAGATAGTCATCCACCACCTCCATCAGCGAGAAAGCATCCTGCTCTAACATCTGCCGATAGCAACTGAAGCGATATCGCTGCTAGGAGGGAGCAGCAGCAGCAGCAGCATCAATGCATCATGGAGGAGCTGGGGTGGGAGCAGCTGCCAAGTCCATCGGTACATAAGCACTGGGGAGGAAGCTGTCCTTCAACTGAAAGCCACGCACATGTTGGGGGAAAGGATTACGCTCAATGGGCAGCCCTTCTTGACAGTCGGGGACATGGAGTTTAGGCACTTGATTGGCTTCCTGGCATAGATGACATTGGCATCACAGCACTGGGGTGCAGGCTGTTTTTCAACTGAATGCCACGCACATGTTGGGGGAAAGGATTAGTTGCGAACCAGGGGAATCTGACTGTTTCGGTAACCTCAGGATGAGGATTGGCTGTATGGGCTGGGTGTTGCAGGCTCATCCAAGCCATGGTGGTGTACAAGAGTGTGGAGCAAATGACTAATGTGCAGTACCAGCAGCAATGGCAAGGGCCCAGCCAGGGCTTGGTGCCGGGCACCCCTGATTGGCCGTGCCTTGCAGGCTGGAGGGAAAGGATGTGGAGTGGCTAGGTCTTCCTTCCCAGTCATATCACCTATTAAATCCCATCTTTCTCAGAGCACTCGGCTGCATAGGAAGTGAGGAGTCTACTGAAATCCTATCGTTTTGGTGTTTGTGTGTCAGAATATGTGATGTCCAGTCCTGGAGAGACTTTAGTTGAGTACTGCATCGATGCGCATTGGCAGCAGCAGCAGATATTGGATTTCCAGGGCACAGAATCCATGGCACAGACAGCAGAGAAATCATGGGCAGCAGCAGCGGACACTGGATTCCACGGTCACAGAACCATTGGCACAGACAGCAGAGGTGGCATTGGCAGCAGCAGCAGACTTTGGATTGCCCAGAAGCAGCATTGGCTACATTGGCACAGCAGGAGCAGACATTGGATTTCCCAGAGGCATCATTGGCAACATTGGCACAGCAGGAGCAGACTTTAGATTGTCCAGAGGCAGCATTGCCAACATTGGCACAGCAGGAGCAGACTTTAGATTTCCCAGAGGCAGCATTGGATTTGGCACAGCAGGATCAGACACTGGATTGCCCAGAGGCAATATTGGCAACATTGGCATAGCAGGAGCAGACTTTAGATTGCCCAGAGGCAGCATTGGCAACATTGGCATAGCAGAAGCAGACTTTAGATTGCCCAAAGGCAGCACTGGATTTGGCACAGCAGGAGCAGACATTGGATTTGCCCAGAGGCATCATTGGCAACATTGGCACAGCAGGAGCAGACATTGAATTGCCCAGAGGCAGCATTGGATTTGGCACAGCAGGAGCAAACTTTAGATTTCCCAGAGGTATCTAACATCTACAAAGGCCTAGTCCTACAAACACAGTATAAAATATTAAAACTGAATCACTACACACTATCTTTACCTATCCTCTATAGCTAAGGTAACTCCTACGTCTGTCTATCTATCTATCTATCTATCTATCTATCTATCTATCTACACACACAGAGATGGGGGGGACACAGACAGCTCACAACAAACAACACAGGAAGGGGTACAAAACTGAAATGAAACCTAATTCAATGTAATCTCCTACTCTAAATAAATCCAAAAACAGGGGAAGGGAATCAGGGATGGAATATATACAGGGAGGAGGGAAGGATTCAATGGAGGGTAGGGAGAAAGAACACAGGGAGGGTTAAAAAATAAAAATAACACCTAAAACTATCTAATCTAATCTCATCTCATCTAAATAAATGAGACTATGAGATAAATGTGTGGAAATGGGTGAAATAGGAGGAGGATGGGAATGGATTGTGAGGAACACAAACTACTGTGAGAGGGAGACTTCTGAAAATGCCTGCTGACAGGATCAGTGGCTAGCTCAGAAGGAATTGGAAGGGGGGGAGGGCAATGACTTTTGTTACTTGCTCAGGCAGGCTGCTATTCCAAGCCTTTCCACCTTTGACCCAGGGAAGTCTGCTCCTCAGGCGCCCCCCCCCCCCAGGGCTTGTTTACCCCGTTTTTCCCACCCAAACGCCACCGAACTCAACCGAACTGTTTGGTCCTTTGAACGTTTGGTTCGGTTGACCGAACATGACAAGTTTGGGTCAAACAATGAACAGCCGAACCATGTTCACACATCCCTAATGAGTGATGGCTCTCTGGTGACCATGTGGAGGCCATGTGGCAGAAGCCGCACAGAGGGGCACATAGGAATGCACCTGGTGAAAACTAATGTGGACTATCATCTTATTTGATTCCACCTTTTGCTAATAAACATCTCTTTACTTTCCAACTCCTGTCTGTTATTATTTCACCACGTGCCATTTTGGAAGTGGTTATCTTATTAATTCTCAATCCCATGGGCTCAATCCCTACCAAGACTTACTGCTCTGGCATATATCTGGCAAGGACTTATCTCCATCAGGTACATGCCCTTTACCAACTGCTGAAAATCTTTATGCATGCATGAAATGCAAGCTATCACCATCATATTTACAGAACGTGGATTTTTTCCTAAAGTGCTTGGTATCTCCTTATGATTTTTTTTTTATTTTATTTTTTACTGTGGAACATTTTCAGATATATAATTATCAATCAAGTGACCTGAGAAACAGTTGTAAGTGACTGCTTCCCTTTTAGCCTAAAGCTTCTTTGGGATTATTTAATCTATTTAAACTTATATGCTGCTTTTCCCTAAAGCTATGGCTAGTTATAACATAAAGCCACATTAAAAACATGCATTAAAAATTCTACCAAACCTCTAATCTAACCTCTACCTGCCACTAAATGGATTCCTGGCCAAAAAGAAAAGTCTTACATTGGTTCCAGAAAATGCTCAGACTTGGGTTTTGATGAACCTCCAGGGGATGGGAGTTCCACAACACGGGGCCAGCAATCAAGAGCACGTCTCGGTATGACCTCACCATGTAAAGCTAATGGACAGATGGGATCTGCTCCTGGCTTTCTGCAGAAATTGCGATGGAGCATAGGAGAGGATTTGGTCTTTCAGATATGTGGGGGCCCAGAAGATTTAGGGTTTTGAACGGTCAAATGTACAAGTACTAAAAAAATATACAAGGAAACTCTTCATTTTAAAAAGCCACTCATAAAAACTGCAATAACAAAAAAGTAACTTCTGCTGTACAAAGCAGTCAGTAAACTGGATAGCTTGCAAAGGTTAGAATGGGCAGATAGCTTTGCATGTGTCTGAAATTTGGGGCACGCAAATACCAATCATCAAACATACATACAAAGTGCTTGTACAGTCTATTTACATATCCTTGCGGTGTATTTTACAATGCAAACACAATCTTAATTGGGGCTTCATGGCGCTACTGGTATGCAAATAATATGTTATTTATAATATATGTTAGACTAGTTGGTGAAGGTTCCAACGCAGATTGGGATCCTATTGTGACAGGGGATTTACAAATAAATCCTCTGTCCGGAAGAATTTACAATCTAAATTGGCGGTCACTCGGTGATGACATATAGACCAGTAGTGTAGCAAGACTGTGTTGGACCAAGGCTGATGTCCCAATTATGGGTCTCCCTAAAGGCAAGAGGTTTCCAGGATAGGGGGCAGAGATTACCCATGAAAGCAGCATTGCCCCAGCTCCCAGTGTTTCCTCATGTCCTAGAGTGGCAGCAGCCCTGCCAGAAAGGAAATTTTCAGAGTGTGGGGGGGAGGGGAGGGAGCGGGCGAGGGATCAGCACTCCACCCATGACCACTCTGAAAACTTTGTCCTTGACAGGTCCCTTTACCAGCAGCCTGAACGCTACTATGAAATAGGGATAGGCGAACAGATCGCAGTTCGGGTTCGGCTGTTAGGTTCGGCTGTGTTCGGTTCATCTGTTCAGTTCGGCCATTCAGTTCTTTCATCGGGTTTGGGTTCGGCCGTTCAGTTTGGCCATTCAGTTCCAGTTCGGCTGTTTGGGAAAAAAGTATCACGAGAGCACGTGAAGCCGTGATCGTGCCGGAAACCAGAAATTCGAGTGCATGCAGAGCTGTGTGGCGAGTGAGTGTGTGTTTGGTTGGGTGGCTGTTCGGTTTGTGTATTTTGGCTGTGTTTGGGTTGGGTTTGGCTGTGTTGTGGTTGTGGTTGTGGATGTGGTTGTGGTTGGTGAGTGTTGGTGTGTGTTGTAGGTGACTGTTTTGGCTGTGGGTGGGGTGATTTTTTTTTTTTAAAAAAAGAAGAAGGCTGCAGTGCTTATTTGCCAGCTGGGGGCCAACTTGCCGCTTGAGGAGGAGGAGGAAGAGGAAGTCGAGGTCCCTGGCACTGCCCCTACTACACCTCCGGTGGTGGTGTCCAGCTCCTCGGCTGAGGAGCAAGTGGCGGGCTCAGGAGGTGCTGCCAGGTTTGTAAACTTTTTTTTTACTTTGAGGACAAGAAAGCCTCTATCTGGTGAGCTCAATGGTGTGCGGGTGGGTGCGTGGGTGATGGGCATCAGTCAGGCACAAACAGTGGACATCAGCAGGTGGCAGCGGATGTCTGCCACAGAGAGAGAGGGTACTGTTGTGTGTGGGGATATGGCACAAGCAGCACCCCCACCCAAACATGTGCCAGGCTAGCAAGGGTCTCCACTCTCCAGTTGCCATCCCATTCCTTATGCACCCCCAAATAACGGCAGGGTCTTTCCACCCAGGGTCATATCTCTTGTCGCCATCCCTAGCACCCCAAGGAAAGCAGGATTTGCACGTGCCAGCCAGGGCCTTCCTAGTTGCAATCCCTAGCATCCCCTAGCACCCCCGGGAGGGCAGGATTTGCACATGCTTTCTAGTTGCAATCCCTAGCACCCCAAGGAGGGAGAACTAGTTTAGAGGCATCATCATCATAAATGCATGATATTACTTTGGTGTTCTTAATGTGTTCCCATTTCAGAGAGGAATCGGATGCCGGCCCCAGCGCTGCTGCCAGGACCAGGCCAAGGAGGAGGACCCCTAAGCAGAGGTTGCCAGACTCGCCACTGCCAGTAACACCCCCAGACATTCAGCGCCAGCAGTCGATGTCTGGAGGTTTTTTGACAAGGGCGACGAAATCGCCATATGCAAGGTATTGCATGGGGACTGGAACAACAGGGAATAAATTGCCCTATGACCTGACCTGTTAGGAATGGAAGTCCCCTGCAGAGAGGGATTGGCCACCCAGTCCACCCACTTGTGGAGACAGAATGCAGGCAGTGCTTGACAGACCATTGGTCTGACACAGTATGGCACTTCTTATGTTCCTATCTTTTTCTGCTCTTTTTAGAAGAAAAGATTCCGCCAGCAGAGGGAGGAGATCACATCAGGGCTCATCGGACACATTGAGCACACCCATGGCCTGAGAGTGAGGCGGCAGGCGGAGGAGTCTGGTGTGGCCGTGGTCATGGAGCCTCAGCACCAGAAGAAGGGGAGGAAGGCAATCCAAAAATGAAGGCATGTTTCCACACACACACACACACCAGCCCTGATGTGGAGACCCCCGGGCCATGGGAGAATGAAGAGGCCAAGGCATTTCGGGCCCAGTTGCAGCGGCCCACCCGGGACTTTGTGGCCAAGGTCCAGCAGTCTGCAGCCACCATGGAGAACTGCCTGGTGGAGCAGTTGCAGGTGGTCCAGGTGGAGAGGTGTAGGCGTACGGCCAGTATGTCTCCGCCGAGATGGACGGCCTGCAAATATACCACCAGGAGCTCTCCAGGTGGCATCGGGACATGGAAGGGGCCCTGAACTTTGCAGTCTCCCATGGCTACGAGCTGCCAGAGTCCCGGGTGGCCAGCCCTCAGCCCTGTGCTGCGCCCCAATGGCTGTTGCCTTTCCCCCAAGTCCCGGGGGACAGGCCAAGAGACTCCTAGTTTAAATTTATAAGTTTCCTTTGAATGTTTGCTTTTGGGTTTTAGAATGTTGTTTTGTTGTTGTTTTTGTTGTTGTTTTCTTGTTATGTAAATAGTTTTAATAAAAGTTGTTGTATTTATTTATACAATCTTCGTGTGACCTGTCCAATCTTTTATCCCTATGTTCTGAAGTTGGTGGTAGCAGCAGATATAGGAACGCACACAGGCAGGCAGGCAGACACATATAAAACGTTGTGGTTTATATTCCATCTCATTACGGTAGGTTTGCTGCATGCTGGATGTGGGCAATGGGCATTGGGCGCATGAGCACAGAAGGGAGTTCTTCCTGGTTCTGGCAGGTAGCAGACAGGGTAGCTGGATATACCTACCCCTACCCCTGTAACCCCCATCTCCCTCGTTCTAGCTGGGAACCTCTCTCTCTCTCTTTCTCTCTCTCTGGCCATATAGTGCAGGTGACAGCATGGGTGGGATCATGTCTGTCTCTCCTTCAAGCAGTGGGTGGACTTTCTCTCTCTCTCTCTAATTTCTCTCTCTCTCTCTTGACAGCAACCTGGGCGGGTAGACAGGCACCTTGGCATGGGAGGCAGGAAGGCGGACTGAGGCAGGCTTTGAGCTTGGCAGCAACCTGGGCAGGCAGAAAGGCAGTGTGGCATGGGAGGCAGTAGGGCAGGCAGGCTGGGACATTGGAAGTAGGACACTCAGATAGGTTAGCAAAGACTGTGCAGAGCGAGAGAGAGAGAGCCAGTCAGTGTCACATAGGTGGGCCGAGACTGTGTAGCCATAGGCCTAATGCCACTCTGCATCATGAGGTCAGTCAGATAAGGAAGCCGAGGGCGTCTACCATGATGGAGAGAGAGAGAGAAAGAGAGAGAGGGTGGGTGCCAGGCATTGGGAGGTAGGGACAGTACCTTAGCAGCACAGGAGCAGTAGCCCTAGTCCAGATTGAGGAGGAGGAGGAGGAGGAGGAGGAGGAGGAGGAGGAGCCCTGCCCTGACTGCACCTGGTATGGGATGGCATGTGCCACTGCACCATCACTCCTTGTCCAGGGGAAGCTCGGGGAATCCCAGCAGCGGAAGGTTAACCTTCAGGAACAGCAACTGCTCCACCAACTTGGCCCCCAGTCTCAGGTGGTGTGGGGCGCAAATGTTCTCCATGATGGAGAAAACCCTCTCACTGGGGACACTGGTTGGTGGGCAGGACAGGATACCCTGGGCCACTTTGGACAGGGTCAGCCACATGTTGACCTTGCTGACCCAATATGCCAAGGGATCGCTGCTGGTATCAATTCATGGCTCCTCCTCCAGGTACGTCTCCACTGCTGCTGAGGTGCCATCATACTCCCTCTGGTACCTCCAGGTGGACAACACCTGCCCCACTGCCCTCAGCCACACTGCTTGTCCTTTTGTGCTGGGCCCCATGCTCCCTAGAGTGGAGTGCACAGAGGAGGAGCTACTGGCAGTAGGGGTCATGCTGCTGCTGCTGCTCATCTTGCTGCTCGTGCTTCTGCTGCCGCTAGGGATGGGGGCAGGGATAGACACAGATGGCTGGAAGGGGTGCTACTCCCACTCCCACGATCCCCAGGGGCATCCTGCTGCATGGCCCGCTCTGCCTGCCAGACCTTCTGCACCAGCACATCCTTCCAGAGGCCATAGACTGCTGTCTCACGTGCCATGCTGCCCTTGATCCTGATATCCAGCATGGTTGCCAGGACATATTCCTCCCGGCACAGGAGCTCGTCAAAGCGCTCACTCAGCCCCACCTTCAGCTTCCATGAAAGGTCAATCGCCTCATCTGACATCCTCCTAGCCTGAGGACCACAATCCCGGACCCCTCCCCCCCATTATCTCATCCAGGTTGCTGCGGACACTATGGACCAGTGGGGTCTCCTGACTGAGGGTGGTGGTGGAGCTGCTTAAGGTCTCTGTGACGGCCAGGAAAGGTCTCAGGACAAAGACCATGTGAGTGATCATCTCCCATTCCTCCTTGTTGTACCCTGGAGGTGCCTCAATGTCCAGTTCCACCTGATGCAGGGCAGTTTTCTGTTCAAGAAGCCGCTCGAGCATCAGGAAGCGGGAATTCCACCTGGTGGAAACATCCTGGAGCAGCGTGTGCACTGGGGACCCTTGCTCAGCATGCTTCTCCCAGAGGAGCTCGCTGCCCTTCACGCTTTGGTTGAAGAAGCCTGCCAGCTTCCTCCCCTGCTTGACCATGGAGCTAAGGGTGCCTGGCCCAATCCCCTTCTCCCCCAAGCCCAGACCATCGTTCACCACAAGATGGAGGGTGTGTGTGGCACAAGGGATGCTTGTGAAGCCCCCGTCATGGACTGCCTTTAGTATATTGGCCATGTTGTCCATGACCACACACCCCTTGGTGAAGGCTGCACCCACCAAGTGGAACCCACTCCCTCACCATGGTGGCAAGGGCTGCCTCGAGTTTCATTGAGGTATGAGAGCCGTCCATGACTTGTGCCTGAAGCAGGGCCCACCTATACCCTGCTTCAGGTCCCCTCCTGCCACTGCCAAGCACTGCCTCTGGGTTCTGCCACCAGTGTGCAGTCACTGCCAGGTAGGTGTGCTGGACGTTTCTGGTGGACCACAGGTCGGTGGTGAAGTGTACCGTTACCGCCCCCACAGCCCCTGTCAGCAGCTCGCTCACCCGCTCCTTCAAATTCCTGTAGAGCTGTTGCACCACGGTCTGATTCAGGGTGGAGAGGGAAGGCATCTTAAAGTTGGGGGCCAGGAACCCAATCAGCCACTGGAAGCCCTTGTCCTCCACAACTGAGAAGGACTGGCCATCCAGGGCAATCATTTCTGCCAACAGGCACTTGGCTTTCCCTTGGAAGCCAGTGCCACGGCACCCTGATGATGGTCTGGTAAGATCCTCCCATCCCATCTCCTCCATGGTGGACTGATGGCACTGCTGAGGAGACTCATGCCGCTGTTCTGCCCCCATACTGCTCCTACTGCTAGAGGTATCAGCAGTTGGCGCAGGATGCTGGCCCGCTGAAGAAACCGGGTGACTGGCCACTGCAGTCAGGAACCCGCTGGCATCCATTTCCCCTGCCTTCCTGCTGAGGAACAGAGCACTGTGGCATGCCTTGAGGTGCCTCGCCATTGCAGTTGTGCCAAGGTTGGCGAGCACCTGCCCACGCTTCACCACCTTATTGCACAGCGTGCACTGCACCTCTCTGGGATCATCTGCCCGCACCTGTTTATAATGATCCCAGACTGAGGATTTTTTTCCCCCTCCTGCCTTCTTGCCCTCCCTGGCGGACACACTGATGCCAGCGCTGCTGGGAGGGGGAGAAGTTCATGGTACTGGCAATGCAGCTCTGGGAGGAGGATCAGACATCTCCTCAGCTACAGACATCTCCTCTGCAACACTAGTGTCTGCCTCTTCCTCACTGTCTGCAATCACGGTAATGTCCCGTGAAAGTGAGTACTGTGACCCTGAAGCTAGACTGCCCATGCCCACCATGATGCTGGCACTCTCCCTGTGTCCCCCTCTGTAGCTTCTAGTGCTGCTGCTGCTGCTGCTGCTGCTGCTGCTACTCCTCTCCTTACTGAGATTTCCCAGTGATCGGGCCTGCCTCTAGCAGCCGGGGTGGGATCCACCAGCTCTGGTCTGCTGGGGCTTGCCTCGACAGTGGGGGACATTGGTGGCCATGGAGGAACATTGGATGTAGCACCATCAACTTCTCCAGCACCACCAGCAGCAGAGACAGACGCAGACTCAAGTCCTGCAGGCCTTCCAGTGCCCTGCATGGCAGTGGAGGAGGGTACTGCCAGGAGGCGATTCTGAGCTGCTGAAGCCTTTTGCCCTAAATCAGGCCTCCTGAGTTTGGGGAGGGGGGGGGG
>QEPC01006482.1:336341-359909 GCA_003113815.1 Sphenodon punctatus | reverse complement strand
CTGGCCGCTGCAGTCGGGAACCTGCTTGCATCCACTTCCCCAGACTTCCCGCTGAGCAGCAGAGCACTGTGGCATGACTTTAGGTGCCTTGCCATTGCCATTGTCCCCAGGTTGCTGAGCACCTGCCCACGCTTTACCACCTTTTTGCCCACAGTGCACTGCACCTCTCTGGGATCATCTGCCCACACCTGCTTAAAATGATCCCAGACTGAGGATTCCCTGCCCCCCTCCTGCCTTCTGGCCCGCCCCGGGTGACGCACTGTTACCAGCGTTGCTGGGAGGGGGAGAACTCGGTGGCTCTGGCAACACAGCTCTGGGAGGAAGATCTGCCATTGCCTCAGCTGCAGACATCTCCTCTGTGGCACTAGTATAATAATAAAATTTTATTTGTTTAGCCAAAGGCCATAACAGTCAAACAATAAAACAATGCATTCCAATTAAAAATAATTTAAACAACATAAATAGATAAGCCATTTTCCTATTTTACAAACGATTTCGGGGGCAGGAGGGTACAACTAAATAGTGAACCGATAGACAAGGAATCAGCTGGCACCTTACCCTTCTCGGGGTTTGTGGCAGCACACTTGGCCCCTGTATTTAGATACTAATATATTCCTAATAACTTAGCCAGCAGCAGGGCGCCTTACCCTTCTCGGGGTTTATGGCGACACCCTTAACCCCTGCATTTGCTACTGGAATAATACCATATTTACCATAAATCTTATCAAGCGTACATGTCAGTCTAGATGAACCTATACAATATTCACCATAAATCTTGTCAGGAGTACATCTATCAGTACAAATAACCTATACACAGCTGATTACTAGACAGTAGTAATAATTCCATATTACACCAGCTGCCTCATCCGTTGGGTACATCTATTCCAAACCAAACCAATACATCAGCAAGTTACATATATAGCCGAGTACAAAGTCAAATAAGCTAAACCAGGAGGACATGATTGAGAAGTAGACTACACTTGTATTGCTCAGCCTCATACTGCAAGGCCTCCGAACCCTTGGATCCACTTCAGTTTAAGGGCCCAGCTCCAACAGCTCCATTTGTTTTTTCCTATAAACCTCTAATTGAAATACCCCGACCGCCGCCTTCCGCATTATTGAGGTATTTCTATTTGCTAGAATATATGGAATACAGCTATCACAATCCCATTTATCCCTTTCCCCTAACCATGGGGCAAAGATTTTTTCCCAGATTTCACTAGATTTAGGGGAGTGGAGTAGATAATGTAACAAATCCTCTGTCTTTACTTGCCCACAATAACAGAACCTGAGCTCTGCTGGTATTCCTTTCAACCTGCCTTCATTCACTGTAGTTGCCATCATATTTACCCTTACTAGGGTCAAAGCCCTTCTCACTTTGAAATTGTTAATAACGGACAGGTACTTCTCACGTCCCCATTCTGTCTTTAAACTTGCATACCACGGAGCAATACATTGCTCAGCTATTTTCACTCTCTCGCATTGTAGGCTAACGTCTCTAATCCAGACCTATATAATATCTAATATCTCTATGTATGTACACAAGTAATATCTATCTAGATCTAAGTGAGACAGGGGAAGGGAAAAGGAAAACTATCTATTGTATAATGAATTGTCTATATAACTATTCTAATCTAATCTAATCCATATGTCTATAACATATATCTATATCTAATATATACTACCTATCCATATATAATGTACAGGGGGGAGAAGGGTAGGTAAGGGGAGAAGGTAAAATGTAGGGTATGAGGAAGAAAAGATATTGGTGGTAATACAATGAGGGCTAGAGAGGATTTTGTGTGTGCAAGCACCATAGTTCTGTAAACGCAACCTGACAAGCAGAGCTCTCACAGAACAGAGAGAAAAAGCCTGGCCCTCCCATTATAAAAGGTTTCAGTGCCCTCCCTCAGAGCTCCCCTGATTGGTTGTGGGAGGCAGCAGGCATTGAGCAATCACAGAGTGACATGAGACTGCTGGGGCCTCCTTGCGCTGCTCATTGGCCAGTGATACATCCATCAGATACTGCTGAAGTGCTCACCCTTCCCAACACAGGCACAGTTCAAGAGTTCAACCTTGTTTAGGGCTCTGAGATGTCTTCTACCTTCTCCCCCCTCCACATTTTCCCTCCAAATCCCAACTGCCACAGCACTAATAATAACGACAATGATAACGACATTGTCGTTTTCATTATTGTTGTTATTATCAATTGTGTTTTTTGTTATTGCAATAACGATAGCGAAAACGACAACTGACGTTATCGTAATAACTAAAACGATGTGCACACCACTACGTGGACTTGCTCTGTTCCCTTCTAAGCATTTCCTAGAGGCACTCAGGTCACTTGGAAAGGCCACTCGGAGTCTGGGGACTGCCACTTCACTCCATGGTAGCTACACCCCCAATACAGACTCTGTATTTGAAACATCAAATTCAGAGCATGTTTTACATGCTAAGCGAGATTCACAAGGACATGACGTATGACACTTAAAGCAGCTCAGTGGATGATTAGGGTGATTACAGTCTATTAATCTTATTCCAAGACCTAGACATTGGTTTAACCAAAAATGAGCAAAACACAATGTTAAAATGCAGATGATGGATCGTTTAATAAATCCAAATGCATTTAAGGGCCTTAGTGTCATCTGTTGTATGGATAATCAATATGTACTGCATTACATGTATTCCTTTCCACAATATATTTCAATATATTACTGTCATGTTTCAGAACAACTAGAGTTTCCAAGAATGTTACTATGGTATCTTGCACTGTTGCTATAGTGTTTTATAAGGAATATGGGTGATGCAGGCAAGAGGAAGTTGGGCTAAGTAATTCATTAGTCATTTTGCATACAGATGCTTAGCCTTTTTATTTTTTATTTTTTAAAATCATTATTTTTAAGAATGACCTTTTTGAAAGCATATTTCATTCTGGCCATAAAGGTACATTCATTGTTAAGGTATGTGACTTCAGCATCCTGAAAGGCCCTGATTATTATCTTGACTCTTGGATTATTACTGTTTTTAGGCCTTCCCCACAGAGCAATTGAACATTTGATTGCCGTTCAAAAAGAAGACAACAAATAAATTCAGGGAGGTCCAAATCATGCCAATATGCACCAGAAATAGACATCTTGAGCCTCAGTAAAACACAATCTATTCATTCATGTGAAGTGAAAGATTACTTATGGCTTGTTCACACGAACACTGTGATCAAATGATTGTGTGAAGGAAAGGAGGTTAATTAGGGGCTCATTCAGACGTGCTTTTAAATCGCACAGCCACCGTGGCGGCATCGTGCGATTTAAAGCACCACGCACTTTCACGTTGGTGTGAATGCACCAATTCAACCTAACGCGAACTGTTGGAGTGTGGTTTTAAAAGCTGCTCGGAGCAGCTTTCAAAATCGCACTCCAACAGTTCGCGTTAGGCTGAAATGTGCGCGGTCAGTGCATTCACACCAACCCGGAAGTGCGCGGTGCTTTAAATCGCACGATGCCCCCACCGCAGCTGTGCGATTTAAACGCACGTCTGAATCACCTCACAGTTTGTTAAGTCACTTAACACTTAGCCTCCCACGTGATCATTAACTCCCTGGGTAGCTATCTCTGGAAACGTTGCGTTACTTTGCATTAGTGGATTAATGTCATAGAAATAGCCCCAGGGGGAATTAGCTTGTATCATATACATCTCTACAAATGCACCCAGAACACAGGAAAACACATGGTGAAAAAAAATGTCTTGCTATAAGCTGGAACTCACTGCACATGTGGTCCTGTGCCACCAGATGTGGGCCAGGCCTGGCAGCTGGCCTGAAATGCGTCCCCTGTAAGATCTTGGACTGTCAGGGGCGCACGTAACACCCATAGCAAGCAAGGGTGCAGGCTCCCGAAGGTGCCCCCCGCAATCTCCAGATCAACCTTGTAGCCCGCAGGAACAAAAAGCTCCTTCGGATCCCCCTCCGGCAGCAGCAATAGGGCCCTGCCATGAAGACACACCACCAGCCAGTAGCCGTCGGGCAGAGCATTCCCCGGTGTCACCGGAAGCATCCCCACGGCCCCCGCAAACAACAGCGGCAGGACCTGGGGCTGTAGCCACGCCCCCAAGAGTAATTAGCCAGGGAAGGCCGGCCCCGCAGGGAACGCCCCCACAACCGCCCTTGGCAATAGCGGTGGAACAACAAGCAGAGGCCATGCCCCCGACAGGGAAACAGCTTGTGGGAATTCCCCCGCCCCCGCAGCGCCGCTCAGAGCGGCTGCGGGCTTGTACAAGGGCGGGGCTTGAGCAATAAGAACCAGCGGTGCCTTGGGAATGGTGCTGGTGATTAACAGAAACCGGCCCTCTGTGTGCAGCGTGAGCATAAACTATGAGTGACTTTTGCCTGAATATTGCCCGTGCGTGTGGACCTTCATTGAAAAACCCCTGTGGATACTTGAGTGCGTGAACCAATGAGAGTAGCGTGAGTGAGAGAGCGAGTGCTCTTCCTTTTCCCCTTGCTTGGCGTCCTGATACTCGGAGGTGAGTGCCCTGCGTCCCATTTCCCTTCCCCCCTCCTGGGGCCCTACACCCCCCAGGGTGAACAACCCCACTCCTCAACCCCCTGTGTGTGCGCTGGGTGCGGTGAGCGTGTGTGGGGCAGCCTTGGGTTCATGGTCAGCAGCGCCCTATGATGATAGGGGCTTGTTCTCTTTAATTAGAGGTGAGAGCCCAAATACTATCCTGACGGGCATTCTACCCCCGGTCACTCCCTGATCTGACCTCGATACCCCATGGCAGGGTGAGTGTGTGTGCGCCCCTTCCCCTACCCCGGTAACATGGACACTCATTCTGGTCAAGGAACATCTACACAGTCCAACGTGGGCCACAGCAGGCCAACATGTCTTTTCGGCCCTGCCATCTCCGCCGCAGGGTGTGTGTTATTATGACTGGGCACCATAGCTGGTTGCAATGGCTTCCCATCATGGTGGGGGATCTGGGAACAGGGAAGGGTTGGGGGCGAGGTGGCCTCCCACGTGTCTGTTGTGGCCCCACCTCTTTGCGGGTCATGTAGGTGCTGGAGCGACTCTCCCAACAGCCGGCATATTTGTTCAGTGACCCCTGCTGACCCGGAGGATGCCACCACTATTTCTTGTCCTGGGGCCAAGGAGCCTCTGTTCTGGCCTCACAGCAGTTTTTACCCACAGTCTTAGTATTTAAAAAATGATTTTGGATTATGGATGATTTACTTTGATGTTCAGATTGCTGTGGATGCAATATTACTATGCTTTCCATCTGATGTTTCACAGGTATGCTGTATAGTGCTTTGAGATCCATATCTGTAAGGTGGTGAATTAGGGCAATTATTGTTGATGCATGGATGGAAGAAGGCAACATCAACTCTTTATTAAATAGAAAGAACCAGTCTGGGGAGAAACTGCTTATACCCTCAGGTCCAGTGCTAACCATGCAACTATAGCATTTCAGGGATTCACTGGGTGACCCAACCCCTCAGATGATATCCTTTCCTGACACAGCCCTCCACCTCTCCTGGGACTAGTTCCTGTTGCTGGGGCTCACATCAGACCCCCCCAACTGGGTTAGGAGGAAGTGGGGAGGTTATGACACCACCGATGGTCAGTTCATAGTGTATCTAGGCAGAGAAGCCCCCCTTCTTCCCTGGGGGAGTTAAGCCATGGGTCACACATACCCTGAGCAGCTGTCCGCATTCACACATCTCATAAGGACATGCCTCCAGTCATTTTCCTTTAGGTGCTGTTACCTTTTCCTCTTTTCCTGTAGCACTGGATGCCACCAAGAATTGTGACAAAAAGACAAATCTATTAATCACACCAAACCAGAACTTGAATGCACCCTTGGCTGCTCTGAGCAACAACTACAGGGTAGATGAAGGCACTATGAGGAAAGTGAAGCTCACCTCCTCCCGTCGCTACCATGAGCCAAACCCAGCAGGTGCAAAAATGTCTTCCCAGTCCTGTACTAATATGGCAGCCAGCTGCACCCACAGTGTCTGTCCAATGAGGGGGGGGGGTTGCTCCACATTAAGACCCTGCCCAAGATTGCAGTCCCAGAATGGAGACTCGCTCCATAAAGGGAGGCGGGGAGGGCTCATGTGTAAGTCTCCTTGGCAACAGACTTTTCTCCTGCCAGATACATTGACCCTAGTTTGACCCTTGCAGCTGCGACCTCCCACCCTATGCCCTTTCTCTGTCAAATCAGGGGAGGATCAACAAATTGGCTTCCTTGCCACGGAGATGTGGAGGATCATTATGACATCATGCTTTTCTAAGTTTGTCATTATTGCTTTTGAAAAGGGCCTATCTCTGGGTGACCTTAGCAAAGTCACTTAGGGCACAATCCTCTACCATTAAAGTCAAATGAGCTTTTTGCTATTGACTTCAATGGGGGGGGAGGGGCAGTGGTGCCTTAGCCTCTTTGTGCCTCCATCTGTAAATGAACCTTGTAAAGCTTTTTTGCTTCACAAGTGAGCTATGAAAACAAATACATAAGGATAGCATGGTTCTTAGATTCTGTAGATGTGATGATAAGAGGGGCTGTGGCATGGTGCTATGGGCAAGTCTTTCAGGGATCAGGCCCACAGTTAACTAGAACACTACTACCTGAGGTTAATAAGCTACCTGAGGTTCAGTGTGGGATAATAAGCCCAGATACAGCCAATTGAGACAGATGACCATAAGAGCACACATTATTTCCTCTGTTTGTTGACGCACTTCCAGTGGTGGCCCCTCCTGCAAGGTGTTGGGTAGATGCCCCCCCAAGCCCTTCAAGAGTCCTGCCCATGTTTTCTGGGGAGCCAGGGGCTGCTCCTCAGCTGATCCAGTGGCAGCACTGAGTTTCCTCACTTGTCTGAAGGCTTTGTTTACATTTTATCTCTCTCTTCCTGGCTGCCTGCAGAGCCGAGGAGTCATACCTCTGGCACACAGTCAGAAGCTAACAGCTGATATGTAAACAAAGCCTTCAGGGAAAGAACTGCATTTGTGAGTCACTCTGCAAGGGCAGGAGGGGGAGGGGACAAACATCATCCTACTTCTCGCCCCTCCCTCTAGCTTTCCACTCACTGGCCAGAGAGCTAAGGAGGCGAGGACTTAGAGGACCTCCCCAAGTCCTCAGGGATCATGTGCTGGGTGCCGGCCTAGAAACAATAGTGCTTTCTGGGGGATTGGGGAGGGAGTGGGGGAGGTGCCAGGTGCTCCTTCGCTGGGTTCCTATGGAGAAACCCAACCAATCAGCAAGGCTTAGGGGCATGTCAGGGCACCTATACTAAATGCTCTGGCCACCCCATAGCTCCTCTTTCTCCCCTGGCTCCTCCCCTACCAGAGTGGGAGGAGAGAGGAAAAGAGCTCACTCCTCCTTCCTCCCTAAGTTCACTAGAGGGGAGGGGGAACCGAGCGAGAGCTCCCTCTCTCTTTTTTTTACGAGAGGGGAGGAACCAGGGACTTGTTTGGAGTCCCTGGACTAATTGTTTGTAGGGAAGAACAACAGTAGGTGGTTATCAGAATCAGACTAGAGCAATCAGGAGGACTCATCCTTTCAGAAACCTGGTAAGTTTTGAAAAAAAAACCAAATCCCTTGTCCTGATCCGTACATTATTCGTTTGCTTGTGCTTTCTTTTGTCCTCTTCTCCCCACCACCCCCCCGCATGCAGGGGTAATTACTAATTTTGTGAGCCCCGTTGGAAGGACTGTGCTGCCTCCTATTCTTTAAAATATTTTCTTGGCCCTTGCTGTTTTTCACCCTGTGTGAGACCCTGTCACTAGGGATGGGCGAACGCAGTTCGGAGGTTCCGGGTTCGGCCCTAACTCAGCCTGTTCAGATGACAGAACATGAACACAAACACGAACAAACCAAACCGGACCGAATTCCAAATGTCGAAATGACCGAACAGTTCCGTCAGTTCGGATCACGTTCGGGTGAGTTCGGGTGGCTAAAACGTGGTCTACTGTCAGGTCACTTGAAGGCCAAACATAGCAGGGAGGGGGAAGTCATTTGACTCAGCTAGGAGCAGACTTCCAGGCACCAGGGGTGGAGGGTGGAGAGTGGCTTGGAGTAGCAGCCAGCCTGCCAAATCACCATCCCTTTTCGCCTCAGACCACTGGCTTGGTAGTCTGCGATTGGCCATGGGCTAGGCTGCACGGAGCCAATGGGGCTTGCGGTGAGGCGGACGCAGCAAGAAACAAAACTGTCTGCCTCCTCCCTTCCCAACACCTTCAGAGCTTGTCACTGTTCCTGAACATCAGGTGTTTCAGAAGGCTCCCTCTCTCCCAGAAGTTTTTGTTCCTTCCTATTCCTAATCCATTGCCATCCTCCTCCTGTTTCACACATCCAACCCATCTACCTCCATATTATCATTTATTTAGATTATATTAGATAGATTTAGTTGTTATATTTTGTTTTAATCCCTCCCAGTGTTCCCTGTGTTCAATCTTCCTTCCTCCCTCCCCCCTCCATTGAATCCTTCCCTCTCCCATATATTCCATCCCTGATTCCCTTCCCTTCCCCTGTTTTTTGATTCATTTAGAGTAGGATTATTATTATTAGATTGATTTAGGTTTCATTTCAGTTTTGTACCCCTCATTGTGTTGTTTGTGATTCCTCCCCATCCCATATATAAAGATAGATAGATAGATTAGATTGTAGGTTAGAGATAGTAGACAGTTGTAGGAGTTAGTTTACTGATAGAAATAGCATTTAGTGATTTAGTTTTAGTGTTTGTAGGAGTAGTGTGTACTTTATCCATTTAGTTCTTAGCATTTAGAATAGTTATTAGTTAATAGTAGTTAGTCTGAGTGTAGATACAGATATAGATATATAATATTATATAATTAAACATTTGTTTTAAAAAAATTATATATATATATATAAACACATTATTTTGGAGGGAGAAATGGAGAAGGGAAGGAGAAGTCGATCTGCTGCCTGTAGGGGAGGCAATGAGGCACGTGCCAGAGGCGGGCGGGACTGTGCCAGGGGAGCGTCAGCAGCCAGCAGCAGTAGCCAGAGGCAGAGCGCATCACACACACACACCCAAACTGAGCAGGCCTGCTTTAGGGCAACAGGCTTCAGTGGCTCTGCAACGTCTCCTGGCAGTGCCCTCCTCCACTGCCATGCAGGGCACTGGAAGGCCTGCAGGACTTGAGGCTCAGACTGCATCTGTCTCTGCTGGTGGTGGTGCTGGAGCAGGTGCTGGGGCTGCTTCTTCCGATGTTCCTCCAGGGCCACCAATGTCCCCCACTGTCGAGGCAATCCCCGGTAGTCCAGAGCTGGTGGATCCCATCCCAGCTGCTAGAGGCAGGGCCTGATCTCTGGGCAATGTCAGTACTAGGGAGAGGAGCAGCAGTAGCAGCAGTAGCAGCAGCAGCAGCAGCTACAGAGGGGGGCACAGGGAGAGTACCAGAAGCATGGCGGGCACAGGCAGTTTAGCCTCTGGTTCACAGTACTTCCCTTCATGGGATTTCGCCGTGATCGTGGACAGTGAGGAAGAGGCAGACACTAGTGCTGCAGAGATGTCTGCAGCTGAGGCAATGGCTGAGCCTCCTCCCAGAGCTACGTTGCCAGTGCCTGCCTGCCTGAGTGCGTCCCTGTGCCTGCTGCCCTGCTACCACCAATTGCCTGATCAAATGAAGTATGCCCCATAGGCTTTAGGCTGTCATTCCACTATCCCTGATTCAGTCATGCCTGCCCATCCCAGGGACCATCAATGAGATTAGGTGACCATCATTCCGGTCACTGGGGGCTGTATTCCATTCCATTGCATCCAGAAGCTCGCTGCCTGCACGCCAGCCTGGCCCCCCTCCCCAAAAGCCTACTCCTCTGTCTGCACCCACCCATGGATGCCTGCTGAATCTGGCTGCTGAAACTAAAAGACCCTCCGACCACCAGCTCCCGCACCTGCTGCCCACTGCCAAGGAGCCTGTCTCTCTTTCTCTCTGTCACACCTACCCACAAAAACACAAGCCCTGCACCTCCTGAGGGGCTTTCTGCTAGTTGAGACCCTGCTGCTGGCACAGTACATCCTTGGGATAATAACTACACTACATGAGGTGTCAGGTACTGCTGGAAGGGATCGACGAGCTGTATGAGATTATGCCACCTGCCAGCCAGAAATTCAGCACATAGGGATAAAAGATTGGACAGGTAAAATGAAGCTTGTAACAATAAATATAAAAACTTTACTTAAAACTATTTACAATACAAGAAAACAACAACAACAACAACAACAACAACAACATTTAATAAAACAAAAGCAAACATGTAAAGGAAACATAAATTAAACTAAAACTAAGAGTCTCTGTTGCCACTGTGCCTGTCCCCCGGTAATTGGGAGAAAGGCAACATGCCTTGGGGCACTTCACAGTCCTGAAGGCCGGTCACCTTGGAAGGGTCCACCACACCATTGACAACGGCATATTCCACCACCTCTTTCAGCTCACTATGCCACCTGGAGACCGCCTGGTGGTACAGCTGCACGCGGCGCAGCTTGGCGGAAACATACTAGCCGTATGCCTCCACCTTCTGCTGCTCCACCTGGACCACCTGCATCTGATCTACCAGGTACTTCTCCAGGTCAGCATAGGAGCACTTGACCACCTCAAAATGGCCAATGATGGCCCGCCACAACTTGGCCCCAAGGACCTTGACCTGTGCATCCTCTGGGTGCATGGGGGTCTCCACGTCGGGACTGGAGGGGGGGAGGGGAAGGACTTATATGCCTCTGGTTTTGGGTTGCCTTCCCCCCTTCTTCTGGTGCTGGGACTCCACGGGCACCACTCCAGACTCCTCCTCACTCAGCCGCCTCATTCTGAGTCCATGCCTCCGCTCTATGTGGTTTATTAGTCCCGACGTGGTTCCCTCCCTCTGGCGCCAGACTACTTTTTGGTAGATCTAAAAGGAGGAGGAAAAGATAAGAACATAAGAAGTGCTATACTGTGTCAGACCAATGGTCTGTCAAGCCCTGCCTGCATTCTGTCTCCACAAGTAGGTGGACTGGGGTGGCCATCCAATCTCTCTCTGCAGGGGACTTCCATTCCTAACAGGTCATAGGGCAATTCATTCCCTGTTGTTCCAGTCCCCATGCCATACCTTGCATGTGGCAGTTCCATCACCCTTGTGGTAGAACCTCCAGACATCTGACGTCTGGCACCGGATGTCTGGGGATGTGGCTGGCTCTGGCAGTGACCTCTGCCTATGCCTAGGGGTGGTCCTCCTCCTTGGCATGTCCTGGCAGCAATGCTGGGGCCGGCATTTGATTCCTCTATGAAATGGGAATACATTTAAGAACACCAAAGTAATATCATGCATTTATGATGATGTCTCTACTCCTCCCTCCTTGGGGTGCTAGGGATGGCAACTAGAAATCAGCAAAGCACGTATAAATCCTGCCCTTCCAGGGGTTCTAGGGGATGCTAGATATTGCAACTAGAAAGCCCATGGCTGGCACATGCAAATCCAGCACTCCCTGGGGTGCTGCTTGGGAAGGAAAGAGACCCTGGCTGGCTGGCACGTGCAAATCCTGCCCTCCTTGGGCTGCTTGGGATTGCAACTAGGAAGGCCCTGGCCGGCACATTCAAATCCTGCCCGACTTGGGGTTCTAGGGATGGTGACGGGAGATGTGACCCTGGCTGGAGGAAAAACCCTGCCCTTATTTGGGGGGGCGTAGGTAATGGGATGGCAACTGGAGAGTGGGGAGCCTTGCTAGCCTGGCACATTTTTTTGTGGGGGTGCTGCTCATGCCAGAGCCCCCCACACTAGAGTGCCCTCTCTCTCTGTGGCAGACATCCGCTGCCACCCGCTGATGCCCACTGTTTATGTCTGACTGATGTCTACCACCCACGGCCCCACCCGCACACCAGTGAGCTTGCTCTAATGGATAGACCCTTTCTTGTCCTCAAAGTAAAAAAAAAGTTTACAAACCTGGAAGCACCTCCAGAGTAAGGCTGCAGCGGAATGTTGCAGCGGTAGCTATTTCCGCCAGAAACAGCTTTTCCACAATTAATGGTATGGCGTGGCAGAGGCTTTCATTCCACTAGTTTCATTCTGCTACTTCCGCAGTTCCGCTAATTTCATTTTGCTACTTCCACAGGCCTGGCAAAACAGCGGAAACATGACATTTTCCCTACTTCCGCCATTTCGCCAGTGCCACAAAATAGCCGAACAGTGGTTTTCAGACAGTTTCCACAATTTCTCCGCAATTCCGCAATTTGAAGAATGCTGGCGGAATTAGTGGAATATCCGCAGAAAAGCCGTGGTGTGGTGCGGGCAATTTCGAAATGGCGGAATGGAATCGCGGCGTGGTAACAGCTGCTGCTGCATCAGCCCTACTCCAGAGCCTGCCACTTTCTCCTCATCTCAGGAGTAAGCCACCAGTGTCACGGGAGGTGTAGTAGGGGCAGCGGCCTCGACCGCTACCTCCTCCTCCTCGAGCGGCAAGTTGGCCCCCAGCCGGGGGACCAGCACTACAGCCTTCTTCATTATTATTTTTTAAACACACACACACATTCAAAAAAGTCACCCACACAACAAACACCAACCACCCAAACACACAGCACAGCCAAACCCAACACAATCACAGCCAAAGCACACAAACCGAGCAGCCACCAAGTCAAACACACACTCGCTCGCCACACAGCTCCGCACGCATTCAAATTTTTGGTTTCCGGCGTGATTTCTGGCTCTCACGTTATTTTAATTTTTTCAGCCAAACGGCCGAACCCGAACTGAACAGCCGAACCTAACGGCCGAACCCAGTGAACCACCCGAATGCACGAACCTGAATGTACGAACCGAATGTCCGAACCCGAACCGTGGTCTGTTTGCTCATCCCTACCTGTCAATCACCCTAATTGTCTGCTTTCTGCTTGTTTTGGGGGAGGGGGTTGGAGGTGGTTTGGATGGAGGGATTCTAATCTTTGCTGGAGTGCTCACTGCATTTAAAATGCTCCCCTTTCAGTGCGAGTTTGAAGGTTGTTCTGCTGCAAGAAGGCAACAATGCCACATGTTGGTTCACTAATGGCTAATTTCTGCATCAATGTTTGTTCCCTGCCTGATTGCATTGCAGCAGCTACCTTTTACATTGCAAGTTTAGTTTGTAACAGAACTGTTTAGCATATTCTGGGGGACAAGTGAAACTTCATGCTGCTGCTTTTGTGGTATGCTAAAGGCTTAATGTAATATTGCTGGCTTGAGATGGTTTGCTTTGCTTGCTCTGTTTTTGCATGTGCACTCCTGGGGTTCCCCCTCCTCTCTGAAGCCTCAAGCATGTGCAAAGGTAGTGGCCATTTTGTGAAGGCCCTCACTGGCCATGGCTACTCTTAGTTAAAATGGCCCCTTTGCTGTTTTTCGCCTAAACTGTCTGCTTTCTCATTTTTGGCTGGGGGTACCAGAGGACTAGGATGGAAGGGTTTCTAATCTTTGCAGTGTCAGTTTCAAGGTTTTTCTACTGCAAGAAGGCCACCATTGCCACATGTTGGTTCGCTAATGGCTAATCATGTTCCCTCTCTGGGTGCAGCAGAATAGATGCCTTTTACATTGCAACAGAACTGTGTCGCATGTCTTGGGGACAAGTGGAATGCCATGCGGATGCTTTTGTAGTGTGCTAAGAACTTCACATAATATTGTAGGGTTAAGATGGTTTGCCTTGCTTGATCTGTGTTTGCATGTGCACTGCTGGCTCTGCCTACTGTTGACTAGGCTCCGCCTACCATTGGCCTGGCCCCTCCCACTTTTGGCCCTGCCCTGTGCCCCACCAGCCTTGAAACTCACCAGCTGCCACTGGGCACTTCTCTACCAGCTGTCTTGTTCCCTTAGCCGTCTCTCACTATGTGTATTTTGCTTTGTATTCTTCTTTGCACTTCTTCACTTCTGCATGTTGGTTTTGTCTTCCTTCATGTCCTGAGTTCCTCACATTATTCCTTGTGGTGTGTGTGTGCACCTTTGTCCTCCACTGCTGCTCTTTTCCTAGCCTTGTCTTGTGGTCTTGTGCCCTGTTCCCTATTGGCCTGTCCTATCACCTGTGTTTGTCAAGTCATGAGTTTGCTCCTTGTTACACCCTATAATCTGTCATGCTATGTCTTGTCAAGTCCTAGGTCACTGTTCTATTATCCCCTAACTTACCCAATGTCTGTGTCCTGTAAACTCCTGTGTCTTGATTTTTGTTGTCTCTTGCTAATCATCCTATAATCCTGTATTCTATTAAGTCCTGTGTCTCTTTCCTTGGTTCCAAGCTCCTTGTCCCTTGACCTCAAAGATGAGCCATAAACTCTCTTACGCCAGCTTGTCTGATTCTCATGCTGAACATTCAGTTTCCCTTAGGGATGGGCGAACGAACCGAACTTCCGAAATGAATTTGATTTTCGAACCAAATTTCCAAACTCAACTCTGTTCGCCCATGCCTAAAAGATAATATTCCATTTAGTTCAATGGGGTTTTAATTTCTGAACCAAACTTCTGACTGAACCGAATTTCCGAACCGAACCGAATTTCTGAACTCAGTTCTGTTTGCCCATCCCTAGTCTCCCTCATATCGGAGAGCAGCTGAGAGGTTATCTTGTTTGATCTGTGGGACATCCCCATTCCCTTCAGCCCTTTCCCCTCCTACCTGCCCTTCTCTCCATCTCCTTCCCTGGATCCCTGCCCCAGAGCCTGACAGAAGGGTCTAAGAGGAATATGTAACTTTATGCTAAAATCCTTCTCTATGCCAGAAGTTTAGAGTTTAACAAAAGTAACCCCAGAAGGGAGTGCAGTCTACTGTATTAAAGTGGGGTGGAGAGGTTGGAATTCAGGAGTCCTGAGTTCTCTGTTACAGGGCTGGGACCAAGTACATTAGAGGGGGAGAAGGAGTGGGAGCCAACACTCCCAAGTTCTCTTTCTTAGAGGAAATGGAGGGGGTGAGGGGCCAGCTCATGCCCTACTGTCCCCAGCTTAAGTGTTGCCCCCAACCTGCAAAGAGGAAGAGGAATAGGACTGAAAGATGAAGGTTAAGTGTGGGTGCATGGATCCTAAGTTGTAAGTGACCACAATATGCAAGACTGTGCAGTGCCTTTACTGCTAACATGGCATAAAAGTTATGGCAGGAACCTTAACTTTAGGGACGGGCAAACGCGGTTTGGAAGTTTGAAGTTCGGACCGAATTCAGTCTGTTTGGTTGACCGAACCGAACTTCCAAACCGAATTCAAATTTCAAACCAAACCGAACCAAATTTCTGAACTCTGTTCTGTTCGCCCATCCCTAGTGGCAACACTCACCAAAAAAACTGGTTTTGAATGGCCGAACTTGGTTGGAAATTCGACCGAACTCGGTCTGTTACGTCGACCGAATGGAACTTCCGAACTGAACTCAAAATTCAAACCGAACCGAACCAAATTTCTGAACTCGAATTTCAAACTGAACTGAACTGAACCAAATTTCTGAACTCCGTTCTATTTGCGCATTGCTACTTAACTTGTAATTTCCATGCTTTTTAGTGCATTATTGAATTTGCAAGAGTCTTAACCCTCACTACTGTGAGTGCCGGGGGGCGGGGAGGAGCACAGAAGCCGGTAGCGAGGGCCGGCTTGTCCCCTCCCCCACCTGGAAGCAGCCCGGGCTTTAAAGCCTAGCGGCCGGCAGCTCCCTGCTAGCGTTACTCACCTGCTGCTTATCCCCATCCCTGCCATGCTGTGCTGCTGACACCTGCTGCCGGTGAGGAGGGGGTCCCTGTGTCACCACTGCTCTGCTTCACCTCACTCCGCTGGACCTGTGGGGGAGAGAAAAAAAGACTAATGTGAGTGCCGGGGGGCAGGGGGGAGCACAGAAGCCGGTAGCGAGGGCCAGTTTCTCCCCTCCCCCACCAGGAAGCAGCTGGGGCTTTAAAGCCCAATGGCCGGCAGCTGGCACCTCTGGCCATGAGCCAAAGGGCCACGGCCAAAGGGCGCAGAACTTCGGGGCACTTCGGGGCTGTAGGGTCAGTAGGGAATATTGTGGTGGGGCTTTTTGTTTAGGGCTAGGGAGGAAGGGTGGGGGTGTATGAGGGAAGACTCCGACCGTCTTCTCCATAGGGCCCATTTGTGGTTGTATGTTGAGGCTGTGAGGACAGCAAGGAAGGAGTTCCTTGTTGTCCTCATAGCATCTGAGAAGTCACGTCCGGCGGAGCTGTTTCGGGTGGTGCGGGGGTTGGTTAGTCCGGCCTCCCTCCGCCTGGATGGGGATTCGTCCCAGACCCGCTGTGAGGAGTTTGTCAGCTACTTCGCAGACAAGATTGCTCGGATTCAGACCGACTTTGACATTGGATTAGGGGCAGTAGGGGAAAAGTGTGAGGTGATGGAGGTCCCATCCTGTCCAGTTTTGTGGGGGGAGTTTCGGGAAGTGACGCCAGCCGATGCGGCGGATGTCTTGCCATGCATTTGCCCAATGCAGAGTTTACAGAGGAGTGTGAGTACCTAATTATCAATAAGCAGGCAGGAAGCATACTTAACTTAAGTAGCTTTATTAGGAAAAACATGTAGGATAGGAAAGGCCTACATCTATATTAAGTCCTAAGACTAGATATGTTCAGGAGGGAGGAAGGAAGCTCTCTGAGTCCTATCTCACAGATACAAAGAGATAAGAGACCTCCTGGGAGAGGAGATTAACCAATCAGGTCCTAGCAAGAGTAGAGCAGAGTGGATGGGGGAAGGGTTCCCTGATCTGACTACCTACTCCTGCTGTTTCTAGCAAACTAACAGGATAAGGTGCTTAGGGGGGATGCAACCAAAGGAATGTATTTCCAATACCCTTCTCATCGTCCCATGCACCGAATCACTTATGTGCACTGCTGACAATTCCCAATGCTTCTCGTAGCCTCTGGAAATTGTCTCTGGGTAGCGGTTTGGTCAGCACATCAGCTATCATTTCCCCTGTAGGACAATAAATCAGTTCAACAAGTCCTTCTTCTTGCGCTTCTCGCACAAAGTGACGCTTGGTGTCGATGTGCTTCGACCTTGGCTTTGTCCTTTCTGTTTTTGTAAGCTGAAGGCAGCTTTGGTTGTTCTCATACATTTCAGTGGGCTTTGGTTCGTCTATTCCAAAGTCTTTCAATAGTCTGTGCAGCCATATTCCCTCTTGGCATGCTTGAGTGGCTGAAATAAATTCTGCTTCTGTGGATGAAAGGGCAATTAACAACTGCTTCTGGCTAGTCCAACTGATTGCTCCGCCTCCATAGAGAAATACATTTCCACTCACAGATTTGTGGTCAGTTTTGTCTCCTGCCCAGTCCGCATCCATATATCCCATCAATCTGGGGTTCTTGCTTGCTGGTAGTTTTAAGTTTAAATTCATTGTGCCCTTCAGGTACCATGCTATTCTCTTGACTGCTGTCCAGTCCTTTTGGGTTGGTGCACTTACTTTTCTGCTTAGTATTCCTACAGCAGCGGCGATGTCTGGCCTTGTGAGGGTGGCTACATACAACATTTTGCCAATTGCGGTTCTGTGCTGGTTGTCCTGTTGTAGGGGCTCATCATTGACTTCCTGGCTTAGGAATTTTGTTTCCATAGGTGTCCCCACTTCATTAGCCTCTGTCATTCCTAGGCATTCTAAAACGTCCTTTATATTTTGTTTTTGGTTGAGAAGGAAACTTCCATCCTTTTCTCATTCTATTTGTATTCCAAGATAGTAAGCGATAGTAAGTTCCCAAGTCTTTCACCTCTATTTCTTTGTTCAGATTCCTGACGATTTCATCACAATCTCGTTTGTTTTCATGGCATACAATCAGATCATCCACATAAGTTAGAATGTATGTCCTCCTTTTATTTCTGAACCTTGAGTATAGGCAGGGGTCAGCTTCTCCCTGTATGAACCCCTCCTTAAGGAGCAATTGATTCAATTTTTCGTTCCAGGCTTTCGCTGCTTGCTTTAAACCATAGATACTCTTTTGAAGTTTGCACACAAGTTCCTCCTTCCCAGGTTCTTTAAATCCCGGCGGCTGCTGCATGTAGATATCCTCTTTGATATCACCATGTAGGAATGCAGTCTTCACGTCTAAGTGCTGCACTTCCATTTTTCTTGCAGCTGCTATGCTGAGGAGTGTTCTTATTGTGGTGTGCCTTACTACTGGAGCAAAGGTTTCGTCGTAGTCTTCGCCGTATTTTTGGGAATATCCCTTGGCCACTAATCTCACTTTGTGGCGCGTGATTTCCCCTTCTGCATTATGCTTGGTCTTGAAGACCCATTTGCATCCAATGGCCTTTTTGTTTTCAGGTAGCTTTGTGAGTGTCCATGTTTTATTTTCATTAAGAGACTCAATTTCTTCCTTGGCAGCATCTCTCCATTTGCGCGCCTCACTGGTTTGCATTTTTTGAATGTCTTGCCATGTTGAGGGCTCCTGTGGTTCCTCCACTTTTGCCGCGTAGGAGAATCTCGCTGCTGGCACTCCTTTGTTGTGTCTTTCAGAACGTCTCACTTCTGGTTCTGGTTCTGCTTCGGCTTCAGTTTCAGTATCAGCATCAGTGTTATCTTCTGGTTCCAGTTCTGGTTCTGCTTCAGTTTCAGCATCAGCATCAGTGTTGGTGTCAGTGCCCCCTTCTGGTTCAGGTTGATTGAACATGGTCAAATCAAATGAAACTTCAGCTTCCTCTTTTATCTGCAGTTCTGCAGTCTTTTTCTGTCTTGATGAACTTGGCCTCATTAGGTCTGGCATTTGATCAGTGCTTCCCTTTTCATTTTCATCAAAATAGACCACACTGCTTATCTTCACATTTCCAGTGTCAGTGTCCATTACTCTGTATCCCTTGCATCCTTGTGCATAGCCAACAAGTATCCCTTCTTCACATCTGGTGTTAAGTTTGGTCCTTTTGGCCTTTGGGATATAAGCATAGGCTTTAGAGCCAAACACTCTAATGTGCCCCACACTGGGCTTGTTCCCATGCCATAGTTCATAAGGTGTTGCTTTTGCACCTTTGGTTGGGAGCCTGTTCTGCAGGTATGTGGCAGTCATTACTGCTTCCCCCCAGTATTTGTTTGGCAGATTCGCATCCAAAAGCATACATCTCGCCATCTCTATGAGAGAGCGATTTTTTCTTTCTGCTACTCCATTTTGTTCTGGTGTATGCGGGATGGTTGTCTGGTGTTCAATTCCTTTTTGCTTCAAAAATTCTTTCATCTGTTTTGAAACATATTCACCTCCATTATCTGACCTTAGGATCTGAGGTGATCTTCCAAACTTATTGCTGGCTCTTGCAACATATTCCTTAAATTTCTCCAGCACCTGACTTTTCTCTTTAATCAAGTAAGTGAACGTGAACTTGGAAAAATCATCTATGAAAGTCAATGCATACTGGTTTCCTGCAATTGTTTTTGTCTTCATAGGACCACAGATATCACTATGAATGAGCTGTAGGGGGTGCTGTGTGGCTTCCTCCTTGCTCTGATGAAAGGAGGGCCTAGTTCCCTTTCCTTTTACACAGCAAACACATCTCTCATCTTTAGTTGCACATGAGTTCATTTTAAAATGTTTAACTAGGTCTGGAAGTGCATGCAACACATCTGCATTTCTATGGCCCATCCTTCTGTGCCATTTGCTTTCACAGTTCTTATGTCTGCAATCTTTTGCAGCATTTGCATACTGATCCTGTTGCAAGCAATCTACCTTGAATAGGCCATTTGAATCCAGCATTCCTCGCATAAAAAGCTCCTTTTCCTTTGAAATTCTGCAATATTTCCCTTCAAAATGCACTGCAAAACCTTTCTGTACAGCATACTTGACACTTATAAAATTATGATCCAATTCTGGGACATATAGAGCTTCTTCAATGGTAACTTTCATTTCCTCACCGTTTCCCAGATGACATATGAGTTTAGCCCTGCCTCTTCCTTGACAATAAACTTTCTCTCCATTAGCCAATCTTATAGGAGTTCTATAAGTCCTATCCAGATCAATAAATCTGTCTTTGTCCTTTATAAGATTTTTAGTTGCTCCAGAATCAACAAAGAAATCATGTGAAGCAGTCTCACATTCTATTCCTTCCACATTTTTAAGTTGAGATGCTTTTTCCTCAACCAGGCTGAAAGCCCTATCATGGCTCCCTTTGTTCTTTGCAGAGAAGCTGGGAACTTCTTGCTTGGTGCATTGATATGCGAGATGCATGGTTTCCCCGCAATTGAAGCAACACTTAACTCTTGCAGATCCTTTTGAATTTGCAAAAGGCTTCTTGTTCTCAGCTGCCTTGCAGGCAAGCTGTGAGGAAAAGTTTGGCTGTTCATTAGTTTGAGCCATATTAAATTCCTCAAGTTTCTGAATAACAACATCCAAAGATAGGTTATCCTGCATTTCTATTATCTGACAGACTGTTTGAAAAGTTGTTGGTGGTAAAGAGTTCAGCAGAAATGCCACTATCAATTCATCTGGTAAATTCAGCTTTTGATTTTCCAGTCTCCTGACTAGTTCAAGCAGGCCATTAACATGAGCTGAAAAATCTTCACTCTCATCCATTCTCATATTACAAAGTCTTTTAAGCATTTGTATCTTTGATATATTTGACTTCCCTTGATACAGTCTCTGTAAAATTTCCCACATATCTTTTGCAGTTAACTTGTCATGTATGTACACATGTAAACGCTGACTCACCGACATTGAGATGATTGCCATAGCTTTGTCATTTTTCTCATCCCAGAGTTCTTGTGCTGCCCCTGCATCTGTAGGTCTGTTGGACTCCAGCATTTTCCTTAGGCCTTGTCCTCCCAGTGCCATCCTTGCATTATGACTCCAAGCTTCATAGTTTGTTGCTCCAGTGAGCCTCTCTGGAATGGAGACCTTCAGCATAGAATCCATGGTCACAGAGACTAAAATCTTTCTTTTCTTTTCTGCCTTTAAGATTAATGCTAGCACTCAATTTTACTCACTCTGCGCTGCCTTTTGGGTGTCTGGGCCCATAACCCTGTTGGAAATGCAAGGACTGTGAGATCATTGCATCCATTTGCCCAATGCAGAGTTTACAGAGGAGTGTGAGTAGCTAATCATCAATAAGCAGGCAGGAAGCATACTTAAGCTTAAGTAGCTTTATTAGGAAAAACATGTAGGATAGGAAAGGCCTACATCTATACTAAGTCCTAAGACTAGATGTGTTCAGGAGGGAGGAAGGAAGCTCTCTGAGACACAAAGAGATGAGAAACCTCCTGGGGGAGGAGATTGACCAATCAGGTCCTGGCAGGAGTAGGACAGATAGGATGGGGGAAGGGTTCCCTGATCTGTCTGCCTACTCCTGGTGTTTCTAGCAAACAAACAGGATGAGGTGCTTATGGGGGATGAAACCAAAGGAATGTGTTTCCAACAAGGGCCACCTGTTGCGAACTTGATCCATGCCCATCCGGGTTGGTGAAAGCCTCCAGGGAGATGTTGGGGACAGTGCTGGTGAGGGTAGTGAACGCATCCTTGTGGCAGGGGAAGATGTCGCCCAGCCTCAAGGAGGCTGTGGTGCGCCCCCTGCTGACGAAACCATCTTTGGATGTGGATGCGCTCATCAGTTACCGAACTGTCTCTAACCTTCCCCTTTTAGGGAAGGTTATTGAGCGGACGGTGGCACTTCAGCTCCAGGTGCATCTGGATAGCATAGGTTTCCTAGACCCTTTTCAATCTGGGTTTCACCCCGGCTATGGCACAGATGGCATTGGTGGCCTTGGTGGATGACCTCCGCCGGGAGATGAATGCAGGATGTTCAACGTTCCTTATCCTGCTAGATCTCTCAGCCGCTTTTGATACCGTGGACAATGGGCTACTGGTGAGGTGGCTGCATGACCTGAGGGGTCTGGACGGGACTGTTCTTGAATGGTTCCGTTCATTCTTCTCCGGGAGAAGGCAGCGGGTGGTGTTGGGGAATGAATCATTGTGCCCCCACGCCTTATCATGCAGCATTCCGCAGGGTTCTATTCTGTCTCCATTATTATTTAATGTGTACATGCAGCCCTTGGGGGAGGTTGTGAGAGGGTTCGGGGTGCGGTGTCACCAATATGCTGATGATACTCAGCTGTACCTCTCTTTTTCAACTGACCCAGACCCAGCTGTCTCGTTGCTATCCCAGTGTTTGGAGGCCATGGCGGAAAGGATGCGGCAGAGCAGACTGAAGCTCAACCTCGATAAGACAGAGGTGATGTTGGTGGGGAGAGAAAGGGAGGTAGTGGCTCCCCTGATTGGGGGGGTTCACCCTCCTATAGCTCAGCAGGTCTGGAGTCTGGGGGTGAAACTGGACACAGGACTTCACCTGGAGTGGCAGGTGGAGGCAGTCGCTAAGGCTGCCTTCCGCCAGTTGTATCTGGTGTGTAGGCTGTGTCCATTCATCTTCGGCCCGGACCTGGCCTCCCTCATCCATGCCTTCATCATCTCGAGGCTGGACTACTGCAATGCGCTCTATGTGGGGCTTCCCTTGTTCCTGGTTCGGAGGTTGCAGCTAGTGCAGAATGCGGCGGCCCATCTTCTTACAGGGATGGGTCGTCGGGAGCACATTACACCTGTGCTCCGGACTCTGCACTGGTTGCCGATAGCGTGCTGAGCTAGGTTCAAGGTTTTGGTGTTGATCTATAAGGCCCTTCATGGTCTGGGCCCCTCATACATCAGGGACCACCTCGCCCTCCGCACCCCAGAGCAGCTCCTTCGGTTGTCTGGGGGTGCCTTCCTGGAGGTTCCCCCGGGTAAAGCGGGGGACCACAATGGAGAGGGCATTCTCGGTGGCCGAGCTATGCCTTTGGAACTTCCTTCCAGAGGAAGCCCGCCTGGTCACAAGCCTGTTGACATTCCGGCGGTGTTGTAAAACCTGGCTGTTCGCCCAGGCCTTTGGCGACCCTGTTTTAATGTTAAATTGTATCCCGGAGCCCTGTTTTAAAACATTTAAATTATTTGATATTTTAAATTGTTTTATATTTGTTTTTATATGTATTTTTTATTATTGTTGGAGCTGTTCTCAGGAGGGGCAGGGTATAAATTTAGAAAATAAATAAATAAATAAATAAATATTCTTGTAAACTGGAGGTTTTTTTATTATGGAAAGATCTGTTCAGCTGTGTTCACCTTGAAGGCTTCAGAATCGGTCTATATGTAGCCTGGGTACTCTAGTGCTTTCTGATGTTTGGCAGGGTCTTCTGATGTTGGAGAGTTTTTATTAAGGTTTTAAAAATCTGAACAGGCAAGTATGCTCATTGGCTGCACCGACACACATCAGCAGTTCCATTCTGTCTCATTGCCATTATTCCATCCACTCTGATTGTTTGTCAGGAGTTTACCTTACTGGACATCAGAATACTGAAACAATTGTCTGGTCTGATCCAGCTGCGGTACATGTAAGGAGGAGACTTGGATGTCAGGAGGAGCTTTCTCTCAGGTGTGGTTGAGAGGATCCTTCTGTTTGCAAGTTGCTGGTGGAGAGAGAATGGAACCATGCCAGATCCTTGTCAAATGTCCATGTCTTTTCTTATCCAAAGGGCAGGTACCAGATATATTCCAGGCAAGTAGGGATGGGCGAACGTGATTCGGAAGTTCAGAGTTTGGACAAAACTCAGTCTGTTTGGTCAACTGAACTGAACTTCCAAACCAAACTCGAATTTCAAACTGAACC